>JAQFZC010006710.1:0-12165 GCA_034695205.1 Dicyrtoma fusca
TGATCGAAAGCTTGACAGAAAATAAAAGATAATAAATTGTAATCCACAAGACCCGAATTTGAAGTAAATACTATTACAGCTGAAGTAGGTACACAAAATTTCTGCAATTCGGGGTCATTCATTCTCGTAAAGTGTTACCGTAAACACCATATTACTCTCCGCCTCGTATTGGTCCCCGTCCCCGCCTTGTATTATTCCCCGGTAAAAAGTCGTAAGTAGGAATTACTCCCCGTCTTATTAAATTCTACGGTATATTCATTAAATAAATTAATAGATCCCTTTCATAGCTTTTTTGTATCTGCACTTCATTTTACAGTTGACAGTCGACTCTTAGAAATGGAAGCAAATGATAAGTGGCTGATTAGCAACTTACAACTTCATTGAAACTAGTAAAGCGGTCGCTTTGCTCCTGAGCCAGTCGAAAGGGTAGTGATAATTGTTAAAAAATTAATGTTGAATGTAGCCTTAATGATACATTACACGCCTCGGTTGGACGTGGGTTGCCAGTTGTAATTTTAATTTGAAATTTTTCAGTTTTAATGATCTTTAGTACCTACATTTTAGTGGATGAGATCATATGCGGCCAAAGAAAAGTCAGTATAGGATCCGTTCTATGAGTTTCAATATTATTAATATGCTCTTCAGAATCCCACTACACTGCAGCACGGCTTTAATATTTTCTAAAATAAGATTTCAAAATTTTTATGGCCGAGGTAACTGGTGGCCTATTAATAGAATAATAGTTCACTATTATCATCGTGGATGATTGCTAAATTGTGCTTTTTTATTCCTCTGTTCAGACGAATCCTTTTCGCCGTTTCCCCACAACGTGGTTTCACTATCTCTTCGTTACGCCGCGCCGTTGCAAAATGCCAAATGCTTGATTCTGTTTTAATAATATTTATTTTTAAATTCCAGGTTGGGGGGAAAATTTATACATTCGGTTCCTACCGGCTAGGAGTTCATAACAAAGGTGCCGATATCGATGCACTTTGCGTCGTCCCCAGGCATATAGACAGAACCGACTATTTTGCTTCATTTGTTGAGTTACTGAAAGAACAACCTGAAGTATCGGACTTGCGAAGCATCGAAGAAGCGTTCGTCCCTGTAATTAAGATGAAATTTGATGAGATAGAGATTGATATGCTATTCGCTCGATTAGCTCTAAAGGAAATACCGGATGATATGGAGCTGACGGATGATAGTTTGCTAAAAAATTTAGACCAGAAATGCGTTAGAAGTTTAAATGGTTGTCGTGTGACAGATGAGATTTTAAGATTGGTTCCCAACATCGAAAGCTTTCGGCTTGCATTGCGAGCCATAAAACTTTGGGCTAAACGTAAGTACAAAACAGTTTTTTAAAATCACTATTACGGCAGTACAATGTGCAAACCAACCAGCAGAAGCAATCTATTAGTTTTATTACGAAATTCCGTCATTACACATTGGCGCATAGCTGATCAATCACCACTAATCTTACTGCATTGAATTTTTAGGGCACGGGATTTATAGTAACGTTTTGGGTTATTTGGGTGGTGTGTCATGGGCAATGTTAGTTGCTCGAACTTGTCAACTTTATCCGAATGCAGCAGCTGCAACTATAGTTCAAAAATTTTTCCTAGTCTTTTCGAAGTGGAAGTGGCCGCAGCCTGTTCTTCTAAAGCCCATGTTACCTCAAAGTGCTCAAAGCCCTGTTTTTACTGTGTGGGACCCACGAGTAAGTTTTAAATTAATTCTGATAAGTTTTAAATTATTTCTAATAAGTGAAAAATTAATATTGATATGTCAATTTCAGAATCAGAGTCGTTAATATTAGACAGTAATTTAGATCCAAACAGAAATAAATATTTGTTTCACATGTCTTTAGTTTTTTAGTATTTTACAAACTTGACTGTTTAGATATTTTTATGTTTAGCTTATACAAATGTTGCTCTTAGATTGGGTGTAAGCCAAATAATGAAATTGGTCCTTTTGCTTTAATTTTAAATTATATGCCATAAGATTTTTGTTTGTCGTGATAAACTTTAGTTGAATCGTTTTTTAAAAAATATATCAACTCATTAAACGGTTTAGAGAAATATAAGCTGATGGGAAAGTAGTTTTTTTGTTTTATATTGTTTGGAATTGTTTGGACATACCTGCAATTTTGGGTGGGATTGTAGCCAGAGTTGAAGATTAACTTTGTTTGTAATGAATTATGCGTCTAGTTCCTCTAAATTATCAAGGTTGTCTGACTTATACCGTTTTGAACTAAAATGTTTTGGTTTTGTTTTGGTACAGATAAACATTGCTGATAGGTATCACTTAATGCCTATAATTACTCCCGCGTATCCGCAGCAGAACTCAACATTCAATACATCCATTTCTACTAGGCAGGTTATGATCGACAAATTCCATAAAGGTAAAGAAATACATGGATGAAAGGATGCGTAATGATTTAAAAATCATTTTACTGGCAACAGCTGTATGAATACGTACTTTATAAAAATTGGACATGCCTAAACAAGCCTAAAAGTAAAACTTGTTTTTTGTTTGCTTGTATTTCAGGATTAACAATCACAGAGGAAATTTTTTCTTCAAAGGCTAGCTGGCAGAAATTTTTTGATGCCCCAAATTTTTTCTCTATGTACAAGTAAGTTTATTTTACATCGTATATCTTTTTGTTGGGGTTAGGGCCATTGATGTCTTTTATCGTAACTTATTTTGTTGTTTGTGATTCAGACATTTCATCATTTTAATTGCGAGTTCATCTTCAGCAGAAGACCAGTTGGAGTGGTACGGTTTAGTCGAATCAAAGATACGTCATTTAATAAACCAGCTAGAAAGAAATCAGCACATCCAGTTACCGCATATTTGGCCCAAGTCGTATCCTCCTGTGAATCCTTCACCAGATAGAGTTCATTGTACGCAATGGTTTATTGGTTTAATCTTCGCCAAATCCAAGGACAACGTAAACATTGATTTGACGTACGATATAGTGTCTTTCAGAAATGCAGGTACGTTTTCGTTCCTCATGCCAGTGTTAGTATTGTTGTTAGTTTTAAGATACGTAGTAGTTGAAGCACGCAGAATATTTCAACAGTAGTCTATGTATATCATTAATAATAAATCACTTTAAAGCAGTCTCGGAAGTTGTAGTTCTTCAGCATGCATCTATCTCTGTATCTGTATAAAATCTTTTTTAATACTTGATGTATCGATATGAGAAATTTGGATTAAAATCGTTATTATTGTGTACCCTTTAGTTAACTTTTCGGCCGAAAATCTGAAAATTCTGAAAGAGGGTATGGAGCTGGAAGCTTCATATGTTAGGAAAAAAGAGTTAAAACAGTACCTTCCTGCGGATGTGATCGGATCCAGTAGAAAGGTAACGGAGTTATTGATGTTTATTTCTGTAGTTATTCAACTGGGCTTTGTAATTGATATCATGCTTGCTTTAACACGGGTTCTTTTTTATCCATTTGCATGAAATGATTTATATTAAATTAATTTATTATAAACTTTAATTCATATACTATTGGTTACATTTTGATAGTGTTCAAACGCTATATTTAATTTTGGCTCCGCGTGGTGATTATTTGGCTTTTAAACCTTGGTTTGTGGTATTGTATATTTAATGGTTCAGAACCATGCAGTTTTTAATACTAATTCTCTAACCTCTGCAAGTGTATGTAAGGGTATACAAGTTAATTGTTTGGGTAAAAATAGTACCCGGTAACTTTACTTTCAGTATACCATTAGTTGTAATATTACTGTTATCAAAGTACTTTACTGACTAGCTGTATCAGATTCGGAGGATGAGCAGTATTATAGAAGTGTTCTTACATTATCTTCAATCTGTCAACAGTTTTGAGGCTTTATGTATTGTATTAACCATTTTGTATACAGTGGTACGTGACCAAAGCCATGTAAAAAGATCTGTTCTGTACTTTGTAGTCTTTCTTCCTTACATTTGACAGACTGAATTTGCTAAACTTGCTGCTTTGTTAGCCTCATGTGCTACTCCTTGGTTCTCCAATTCTGATTACTCAATATGTTTTTGTCGTTGTTGCATTGCGCATTGGAAGAACATGCTAGTGCACCTTCACTTCGTAGGAGCTTATTACAGTTCGTTAGCTGTTGTAATTTTAAACTTGTTGCCGTTGTTGCTTCATGCAGACTGTAATTTTTTTAAAGACATCTTTATACTTTGTTATAAGCGTTTATTATCAAGGAAGCAGATGCATTGTAGATTTGCGTGTAGTGTAGATTATTTTGAATATTTATAACAAATTGAAGTGGATAAACTTAAAAAACTAAACATTTTAATAATAATGTTTGGTGCAGGATAATGATGGAGATGGAGAAATTAAAAAGCGGAAACGTTCTTCAACTTCCACGAGTGAAGATACGACTCCGAAAAAGAATAATCGGACAATCGACGAGGAGTCGGGAAATGATGTAAGTCATAAAGTCTCTCCATCTCCTTGATCTCCTGCATTATATTTTCATAGATTATCTGTGTTTTGAGTGACACCACCCGTACTACCAAAACAAAAGTGAAACGAAACCACCTACACTCTGTCATGCTGCATAATCCTTAACTTTACCCCATTTAGTTAGAACAGAATTATTCCCGTAACGCGAAACTTACAAAACTGTTGAACTACCTAAGACCTAAAATCACTCTTTAGTATTTTTTCTGAATGGGACCTTCATTTTTCAGTTCATGCAGTAGGTGTGATACTCAATTTGTACTCTTTTGTCTGTGCAGTTTATAATTTAACGCATCTTTTTATTCAATATTTATGCACGATAAATTAAGTGAAATGTAAATGAGATTAGTAAAGTGTTCATGTAAGCTTCAAAAAATGGTCAAAAATATACTATTTTTGTCTGCCTTATATTATTAATCAAGTTGTGAAGGCCTGTCTCGAAAGCTTTTTCTTATTTTTCTTCTGGGTGTTTTCAATATGTTTATGGAAGGATTTACTACTAACGATAGCTCTATAAATTATGTGACAGTACATTAAAAACATCTCTCCATATTAATTTCGGAACTCTTTAGAGCTGCTATTCCATTAATAGACCTGCGGCTTTCCTCGACCATAGCATTATTGAAATTTTTGTTACGAATATGAAAACTTTGCTGTAGTGGGTCTCTGACAGTGTTATCCGTCCCTCGTACCCCAGATGCGATGGGGATGAAACACAATATTAATACATGGTCTTCAAAAAACCCACTAGAATATAGCTTTCATATTTTTAACAAACATTTCTAAAATGTCGTTATCGAGGAAAGTCGCGGCTTATTAATTAATATTAATTATTAATGGAATAGTAGCTCTTTAACGTGTAATTTTCTTCTAAGTTAAAGTTTGTTTGTATTATATCTGAATGCAACTTCATTTGTTTTTTAGTAATACGTTATGATATCATTCTCAACTGTCGTGCTATTTTACAGTGAAATACCAATACCAGTTCGAGTATTTTTCGGGTTTCTTTAACACTTTTGTGGTATAAATGTAATGCATAATTGGAAACGGGCTAATTGAAATGTTTTCATGAATCAGGTCTTATCAGTTTTCTTGAAAGTGCCATGTTACTTATAAATATTGTAATTTACTAGACGAGTTTAAATGGCGAACTTGACTCTGACACATCATTAAGTTTCACGGCACCTCAAATTAACGACCGGAGCGCGATACAAGTAAGTTCCTCACGTTTGAAAATTATACTTTTTAAAATACACTATGTTTTATACATTAATTCGCCTCGTGTACACGTTTATGTCCACAATATCGATTGCTCATCTGACCCGATCAATAATGTAGAAAATACGGTACCAATTTGATTTGTCGCCTTACTATTACACCTTCGAAATTATCCGTATTATCGATTTTTTCCCTCCCCGGAACACTGATTTTACAAATAACTCCATAGTATATAGTATAGGGAATTAATCGATGCTTTACGGTACATATTGTTTTTGGAATATTGTTTGATTTAAAGTTTTTAATTGTATCATAGGTTGAGGAAGTCACAAGCATTTGTGAGGCAGGAGCAGAGGGTGACACGCAAGATGGAACGACCACGACAAGCAGCATTCCAAGTGGTCTGAACGCAGCAGCGCTGGAAGTGCCTTTTTAAAGTTAAAAGTTTAAAAAAAAATACAAAATGAAAACGCACCAAAAATAAATTATTTGTATTAGATTGTATTCAAACTGACTTAATTAGTGCTAAGTGTAAATATTCGGTTATGAATTACTGTAGTTATTACATGCGCTATATTTACTAAGTATAAGAAACCTGATTGGATTAGAAGTGACTTTTTGATAGGGACACAGAGAAGTAATATCTATAGCTGTTGTGTCACACACAGCAGTACTGTGTATTAATGGTAAGATTAGGACAGAATGACCTGCTTGTGTAAATGTTACTATGTCAATGCTGTTTTTTTGCTGTTTTGCTTGATGGCCGAATGTAATGTCACTTTCGTTGTAGGTAAATTTCCTTCTTGTCCTAATAATAGAAATGTAGATAGGTAAATTTTTGTATTCTTCGTGTTATTGCAAAATGTGGTCAATATAATATGTATAGCGATAATTTTATTGAAGTGCCAGTAATCGGCGGCAGTGTTAATATTGTTACTACTATTAGGTGAACAAACGGAAGGAAAGGTATTGTCTGTACGGATTGTTAGTGTAAAATATTGTATGTATGTACATAGAGTTGACCTGTTTGATAAGGGACCGTCTATACACTACGTTTACAAATGGCGGAGGGGAGGGGGTCCAAAATCCACTAAGTTTGATGTTAAAGCCCTATGGTGACAGGGGGAGGGGGTTCAAAATACGGAGTTTTTGTACGCGTAGTATATGAATGGTCCCTAAGGACGTTGTATGCATGGTTGACTGTTTGAATGAACGACAGGCAATTGAAAATAATTCTGTACTCGTATGGATTCTATAAGTTACGTAGTGTTTAATTATTACGGTTCAAACTTAAATTCATATTCCGTGTTCTATTAACTCAAGTGGGTTAAAAAAATCAGAATCTGAAATGTTGAACAGAACGTGGAAGTTTAAGTAGGTAGTACAAGATTTTTTAAATTAGGGATACAGTTTCCCTTTTTTTCTAGACAAGGAACATGTGAGTAATGAAGATATTGAAATATACCTAATATTATATTAATGTAGTTTCCACATTCCCTTCTCACATTTAGAAAACTACTTACTGAACCTAAGAAAGAATACAGTGTAGCTTCATTTATTATCCAGATGCAAGTACCGAATACATATATGTAATGTTTCATTTGCAGATGACCAGTTTCTGTTCAGAGATTTCCCAGTAAGCGTTCAGTGTAATTCATTTGTCTGTAGCAACTACCTCTTTGTCGTAAATTTTTTAGAATTTAGTTTCCAAAAAAAATGCTTCTAATTGCGTAAAAAGTAACAGAAACCACAATTTCTATTCTTGTTACAAAAATTCTTAAAAATCGTTAAAAAAAAATGTGTCGTTGACGGTGGTGTACATAGATAAAAATGGAGGCAAAACTTGAGTTACATATTGTCATTCGTTCGAAGTAAGTTTTTCTTGACTTGAAACAGTACGTTACTACGGATGAAAACTGTTACGTTACAAACCAATTGACCCATTGCAAGGACAAAATTTTTAGTTATATGATAATAAATTATATAGTTGTAGCAGAACAACTTAAGTTTAGCGATTACGTAAATTTGTATTGTTGTTGATAGTAATAATAATAATTATTATTACAGATACAAATTCTTAAAGGATTATCTATTTGTTTATTTTACAAATGTTGAGTTGTTCCGTACATGTTATTAATACTGTATTGAATATTTGACTAAATTTTTCTAATTGAATCTTGTAACTGAATTTTGATGGATCAAAGATTGAATGTTAACTAAAAAAAAAAGAAAAAAACACAGGAGATAACTCTCCAATAAAAAACAAAAAACAAAAACCCAAAATTGTTCGTTCGTGTTGCACTGACTGGTTTACTCATTGCATTGTAGCAGTCTAGAGTTCTAGAGTGTATGCTAAAGTACGGTATAACCTTTAGTAATTAATAACGACATCATTATTCACATCAGTACACAACTTTTGACTTCTGTAGATTTCATTTTTAAAATTTATTCTTTCCATTTCTTAATTTCTTTACAACAATCATTATAACAGTATGGCTTGTTCTAACAGTACATACATCTTGAGCTGCAATGCGACTTACAGCACACTCTATATATTTGGGTACAGTTTAATTGTATGTACAAGATACATGCTCTCAGTTTAATTGCCATAATTATTATTATTACAATAAGTAGTAAGAAGGTTCAAAGTAATTATCATTAACGAGTCGTATTGGTAGAAAAGCAGTAATATTAAAAGCACAGCTGGTTAATCAAGTCTCACCGTGTTAACACGTTTGCTAAACTAGATCCAAAAACAAGAGCTCAAAATGTTAATTAATTGCTTTTCAGTATTGATCGCTCAGTAATCAGTAATAGGTGGGTTCCACTCAAATTAATTAATTGAAATTGATACAAATTTTATACCTTTTGCTGCAAACTATTTTTTAGTCAAGTCACTAGTCACTACAGCCACTTGTAGTTGCAGTTGCAGGCAGATATGATCGATCATTGCTTCTACTTTTAAAACAGTGTACAGTTACAAATTACAATATTTTCATGCAGCTTATACTTTATAGCTTTACAATTGTTTTGTTACTATAGCTACATTTATCATGTAATACAGACGAAATGGAGTAATTCATATAACCTTTTGCCTAAGTACTTACATTCTTACATACTTCGTCTGATATAAAGCTTAAAGCACCATCATTGTTTACTTGATTTTGTATTAGAATTTAATTTTTGCACCAAACTAAGTTACAGTTGAAGCAAGCATGCATGAAATACACAACCTCAATTCATTACAGTAATATTGTACCACGTGGGGAATAGTATCCTGATTCCTGAATCCTTTCATGTGTTCTTATTATTACAAACAATACCCATTATTTCAATGATCGAGTTCCTTTCCATTTGGGTATATAATTGTTTTGTGTTAATTATGGGGATTGTCTTCGACGGGTAGACTCTTTAGGAAAAACAAAAACAAAGATTGGCATCACAGCATCTTGTGCTTCGTAGGTACAAAATAATTAGCACGACATCAGTGCACCTGTGCATGGGATTTACATAACAGTATAATAATACGCACTTTGCAAAAACGTATTTTACAACAAGAACAATAACACTCGTAATCAATTGTTTCTTAGTAGGCTCAATTTTAATTTTAATTGTAACGTTTTACAACTTTTTACAATTTCGAATTTCCAGTGAAATACACGTCGCATGTCCAAGGAAGGGAAAGGTAGGTACTTTACATACAGTCTAACTTATTTTAAATTAGTTTCTACAGATATATTGCACTTGAGAAATAAGAGACATTTAAAAAAAAAGAAAACTAATTAATTGCATAATTATGCTCTAATGTCTTATAAAATCTCCTAGCACTTATAGCAGTGCAGTAGTGTAGCTTACTAGTTAGTGTGCAGCCTCAGCAGGTTATGTGCATTTATTTAATTGCAAAAGAGTGCATCAGGTTCAGGCTTGTATACTAAATGCCTACTAAAACAATTTTATTACGCTGTCATATGGCAGTGGCAGTTGAGTTGGGTTTTACCGGTTAAAAATATACTTATTCTAAAGCAACCAATTTAATATTGAATAAGTGTAGATAATTATTGTATAATTTATAGATACTGGACTTGGATTAAAACATTATTAGCTGCTCAAACAAACGGAATAAGTCAAGAAGTTGCTATTATAGTTTCAACGGCAACCGTGTTAATTTGTGCTTAAGATACATTAAACATTGCTTGGATTGATTTACGGACAATTAAGACAAAACTTGATCGGTTATAAGAAATAAGATAAGTAGATTAGTAGATACATCTTACTGTTAGTTAGTGCATTGTATGCTGTGACTTTAAAGCTCATTAAAAATCAGTTCTTAAAACCCTTTAAAAGAACTTTGATAACCACTGATTACTGATACAGATAGTGATATTATGTGAAATGGAATGCTGCATTCATTTTGAACTGATATGATAGTTGGAGAGGCGAAACGTTATCTTTTGAAACTCTTGCAATTACACATGTAGGTACATTTACACCGTCTTCGTCTTGTCCTTTCTTGCAACAATTATTACTGTAATAATCATCCTTAGGTCTGTATTACTATTCGAAATTGAAAACAAAGAATCAGTGGGTCATGAACATGCGACAACGTAGAAGTAAGGCTTAGGTATAGTACTAGGCTTATTGTTAAAGTTTGTGTGTGTGTGTTTTCTGACTTTACTTGTAGCTAAAGTAATAATTATGTCAATGCGCATTTAACGGAATCAGTAAATTTGATGTGAGTGCTCTATAGAGAGTCACTACACGTAATTATAAGGTTATTTATAGTATCGATAATTATAGCAGCTGCTATGTATGTATATATGATGAGTCTGTGTACCATTTTTGAGTTATCTTTGATTTTCAAAGTGGGAAATTCCAGGGGTCATCCTTTTGTGGGGGCTCTTTATTTGATATCGGTGTTGTTCAGTGTAATGTGAACAAAGAGGGAAGCTGGAGCTAAGGGAGTTCCTTTCATCGTCACCAGATGCACATGGCGGTACCCTGAAAGTACATCAAAAATAAAAATGGCCTGTTTTAGAGATTCTTTCGGAAATAAAGGGCTAACTAGCGAGCGAAATAAGGGGTGATCGAGATCTTACCTTCCGTTAAAGCACCAAATGGAATACCAAAGTGTGCTAAGATGACGTCAGTTCCAGTTTGGGAGTAATCATAGACTCGGAAGATCAACATTGCCAAATCTGGACAGCGAACGCGGAACTGGAAGCGCTCATCCCACAAAGGATTGAACCCATTGTTTCGTACAACTTTCGTCGTAACCTTGGCTTTGTCTTGGGCGAGTCCCAGAACCTTTAATCAGAATCAATTTTTTATTTACAAGAACATTTAAAAAATATCCCAAAATAATTTAAATTGTAGCTTTCCAGTTAACTGCTTACTTTAATTTCAACGTAGGGATCAACAACTTCAGATTTTCCAGGGGCTTTTGGTAAATGCTGTCCACTGAGAACTCGGACGATGAGACTCATTCCTTGAGTCTTGCCCAAAGGAGCATTTGGATCGAACTTGATGCTGGGATTCCTTAAGATTTCCGGTTTGAGGACGTAGCCACAATTGCCATTCTCAGAGAATTGCACGTAATTGTAGAAATTAGGCATGTCTTCAGTCTGGTAGTTGAGTGTTACTGAAAAAAAATGATGTAATGTATATTGTAGTAATATTTTAGCTTGGAACCAAAAGACAGAGAAAAATAATTAAAAATAGAATAGCGTCTGTGTGCTACTTATTAGACGACGATGTGTAAAGAACCTACCGAGTTGACACCCTGCCGTCCAGTAGGGAATTGGATTGAAGTTGGAGGACGTGGTGCGGGACCCAGCTGGATACACTTTGGAGACTTGCTTCTGATTGAATTCAACAAATTCCACACCTTGCTCCGCTATCAACTTCAAAGCCTTGGATTCTGCAAAGGAACTTGAATGATACGGCTTCCCAATCAATTTAGACTCTTCAAAGGAATGGAAATGAACTCCTTGGAGAATGTTTACTAGAGCGGAGAGATCCGAGGAAACTCCTTTCTATAATTTCATTAGACCATCGTCGTTACACAAACAAACTTAATTCGTTCCATCGCTGTGTGATTAGGCATCCTGATTTGATTTCAAAAGTTAACTTTCTAAAATAAATGTATGGTTAAATTATTAAATAATGATTTTTTTTAAAAAAACCTTTTTTGGAGATTTCCCTTCGCCATCAATGTAATCAATAGAATCCTCCAAGTCACTGTCATCTGATTCATCCAAGCTTTCCATGCTGGCCTGTTAAATTCAAAAAACGGATAAGTAACTCTATTTTCACCACCACCTGTTCAGTCTGAATTATGAAATGGAAACTCTTGAACAATTGTGACCTACCCTCGGTGGCTCATCCTCAGTAATGACGAGTCCATCGTCAATGCTGGTGGGTTCGACGCTGCCGGGGGAAGAGGGCTCGTCATTGTTGATACTGGAGCTGAGGG
>JAQFZC010006711.1:0-12165 GCA_034695205.1 Dicyrtoma fusca
CCATTGGTCCGTTCCAAAAATTTTGGAACGGAACAATCCAAAAAAACTGGAACAGACCGGACCATTCCGACCACTACGACACACACGCTCGCTCAATCTCTCTCTCTCTATTTACCGTAAGCACTATCCATCAAACCCAACGGCATATAACCATCACTCAACCAAAATGAAACCTACAAGTCTACTCACAAAAACAATAATCCATGCTAAACAAAAATTAAACGCAAAGACACAACACTTACTTTCTTCTAACCTCTACAAAGTTATAACTACAACACTATACTCAAATAAAACCAAATGCAAAGACACATCACTATCTTCAGCATTGGACAAAAAAAGGCCTAAAACACAACTGGTATATCCTACTAATGCTGCACTAAATTACCAGATCCTAATCGCATCATAAAAATATTTTCCATATAATCGCATTATTTGATGAATTTGAATGCATGATAATGATGAGAAAAGATGAGATCCAGATGAGATTCTTAATAAGATAGGGAATTAACAAGGGCTAAATATGGACCTAATCATATGATGAGGTCAGAATTCATCATTGTGATGCATTTCTATGACAAATCGACTCTTTTTCGCAAAATGTTGCGGTTAAGATGGTATTTGGTAAAGTGTACATATGTGGTTGTGCATCCTTTTGCTTTTAAACGTTTTGGAATAGGCATCACTTTGCTTTTAGCCGAACGTGGATGTATATCATTTTGCTTTGTAACCGATGGTATGTTTTGTAACCACACATTTTATTTTTTTGGTTATTTGCAAAAATTAGTACAGCCTTGGTGGAAGCAGTTGTAGTACAAAATGTTTTAGTACGTTTTTTTTACTTAAATTCGCAATGAACCCTCCTTCAGTGGAATCGCAGTCAATTTAGTTTGTTGCTTTCGAAGTCTTGACAAGTTACCAATAATTCCTTCATACTAATATAAAAATTGTCGTTGTTACAGAAGAAGACCAAAGACGGGACTGTTCGCAGGTCGGAAATAGTTGGCAATGCTTCACTTAAAGCATTCCTGACGAATACGGACCCCAACACACCGTTAGTCCTTAAAATAAAGACTCTTTGTGATGCTTGCGATGCAAAGGAAGCTCAAGTTTTAGTTAAAAACGCAGAGGTTGGAATTCTGCAGGAATTGATTGCATCAAAGGACAGAGAATTAGAATGTTTAAATCAAGAAGTCCGTTTTCAACATATGGAAATTGCGAGAATGAGGGAAGAAATCTCTACCTTAAATTTAGCAGTTACAGCTGCAGACGTAATTTATTCGATTATTATTGTACCTATCACGATCAAATACTTACACTTACACATCTTCACATGATGCATCCGGATTTAAACGGAAATTGTGATTTGCGTTGCCATAGACCATAGTGTGACCACTGACCATAAACTTGGTGCTACGTTTTTGTGTTAACCGAAAAACTAAATATTTTATTTTGAGATGTACCAGAATTGAAAAATTAAATGGCAATTAACATGCATGTTTGCCAAAGGGTGGTAGGCACAAATGATTTGGTACAATCAGATGTTAGCAAAAATGACAGAAGTGCACGTTAATAATAGTATCACAATCAGGCGCTGCCAGCATTATCACAATTAAACGTTAACAATATCACAATTAAACGATCAAACCATTATGACAATTAGACGTTAACAAAAAATAGCAGAAGTTCACGTTTCTAATATTATTACAATTAAGTGCTGACAGCAATATCACAATTACACTGTTACTAGACTATTTGGATCAGACGCATTATAAGCAGCGTCACAATTATCTGTCGTTCAGGAAAGGCAAAACGACGATTGCAAGATAATTAGAACCTTGAAGCCTTGAGCTTGTATTGAGCGTATGGGGATTTGTGATACTGCGCTTACAATACACTGAAAACACTATTTATCCGTACGAGTGTCGTGTGACTTTCGTTGCATGTTGTATTAGGGAACCACAGAGTCAGAAACGTAGGGCGCCAATTTCACACTGGTGAGCAGAGATGAAACCACGGATGGGGCAGATGTAGCATTGTGCTTTTGTTGTTTTAGTCGGCCTAATGAAGTAAACTGCTATTTTAATTCCTAATGGTCAAGTATTCTGGGTCTCTCAACATGCATTTTGAATTGATTGAAGACGTAATCAAGTTTTAATTATTATTGTAAAATATTAGTCAAGAAATGACCTCTTTGTTATGCGATAAAATGTACAGGTAAGTAAGTATATTTAACGATTATCCTGTAGTACGTAATCAAATTGCTAGCAACATAACAGCCTTTAGTTCATATTTTTATTTGAATCCTGACTACGTGAATACGTTTACTTAGTTATTTTAATTCACAGTTAAATGAAGAACGCATGATAAGTGAAGGATGGTGTTAGTTTCAGCCAGGAATAAGTGGAAGTCGTCACTCCTTAACGACAACTTTCCTGATATTAAACTGTAGTTTTATCCACATTTTGAAAGCAGAGACTGAGTTTAAAAGTATTACTGAATCTTATTTAGTGTACAACATTTACTGACCAAGGTAGAGGAAAATATACAGGCAACGTTATATCCTATAATATATAATATATGGGATATAACGTGGGGTGCCCTACGTTAAATCCCCTCAATAAGAAATATTTGTGTTAAGTAGTTAAAAAAACGAAGACCGTTCAATCAGCCGCCACACGTGATCTCAATATAACATGTAATACAATTTCAACGGAACAGCACCAATTAAGTACAATCTTTACAATCAGTACTAATGAAGTAGCATTAGACGCAGAAACCGAAGGAGACCTGGGGGTGTCTGAGTTTCAGGAAAATCTCCAATCCTTTCTGTCTGTACATTTCTCGTTACCTTTTGGTCAGTAAATCTTGTACGACAAAATCATATTGAGTTATACTTTTAAACTGTCTCCAGTCTCCACTTTAAAAATGATGATGGTGGATGAAACTACAGTTAATACATATCAGGAACGTTGTGGGTCAGCAGTGTAACTGGCTGACGAATACACCCTGTAAAAGCACAAAAAATTACCTCACTGTAGATCGAGAAGGCAGATTAAATTACAAATTATCCGGTCTGCCCGTCAGCCGACTTTTTGAATCTGTACGACCTAAACATGAGAATATTACTACGATTTTCAATTTCCTATATTGCCTTTTTTAGGAAATAGCGTTTGTATGTATGAGTTCTTCCTTTCGTTTCCGAATTCCCTGTTATCTTGGATTACTTGTTTAAAAATCCACATCGTAACTGTTGACATACAAAACTACGGCAGCGGAGTGCAGTATTTACCACTAATTCCTGCCTGACAAAAACATCATCCTTCATTTATCATCGGTTCTTCATTTAACTGTGAAATATATCGATAAATCAATGTTATTCACGTAGTCAGGATTCAAATGAAAATATGAACTTTTGTAGGGTGACCAGAATTACAAAAGGCAAATGTGGGACATTTTTTCAAAATTTTTGTATGCTGATTAGATTTCAAAATTGTGCTAATTTTTATTGAAAATTTCACACTAAACTGGGTACTGTACTACTAAGGCAATTTGAGCAATATTATCTACTTTCGTTTTTCTTGGGTGACTATAAGCTTCTTCCAGCAATTTATTATTTTTCAAAAATTCGCTGATAGGGTTGTCGAGTTTGAAAGATTCAATTCCCGGACGTTTGTGTAAATGTCCGGGTTTCATACCTTTTATTGCCGGAAATTCGCCCTAAGCCAGTGAGATTTGAGATAATAATAGAAATGCAAAGTTTGAAAGTTTAAAATTAAAATGTGACTAGATTTTTGGTATAGTATCATATCAACAACAATAGCCAAACAAATCGTTAACAAATTTCGCTATTCGTCAAAATAATTGAGTAAGCTCCTAAACGTCCGGTGCGAGTAAAAAGTCCTTCTTCAGGCAAAACGTCCGACGGAGGCAAATACGCCACTTGGAAGAGTTAAAAAGTCCGGTAGAGGCAAAAAGTCCCAGGGCCCCCAATAAGGGACTTTTTGCCTTCCCTAGGTGGACATTTTTCTTCTCGCTAGGGGTTTGCCTCCCAATACATAATGGGTTTTTTGACTCCATCGGACATTTTGCCTCTTCCAAGGGACTTATTCGCCTCTGTCGGACTTTTTGCCTTGCAAATGTCTTTCTCCTTGCACCGGACTTCTTGGGGCCTACTCCATTATAACAACATTTATTGAAATTTCTTTAATAATTAAGCAGCATATTTTCCTTTCTACTACAAATTCCTGGACAAGCGGTATTCAGATTGACCTCTTCCCCGGGCGCGGGACACGTAAATAAATTACCGGACAGTCAGGGAAAAAACCTGACACTTGGCAGCCCTTGCAATAGAGTTAGGAATGTCGATAGCTAACATCACCAAGGGCCCACAATTCAGTAAAAATTTGTTTTAAAATTTCCAAAGCACCAAAAACATTTGCTGCTTTCTATTTTCTTTAAGCTTCTCCATTTCACTATACAGTGCGCAGTGTAATGACAGTGAGCGAGTTTTTTTCAAGTCCTTCAATTGTTATCGATTTTCATTTTTAGAAACACGAGAAAAGAAATCCACATAAAGAAGATCTACATTAATTTCGTCGTCATCCTATTCAGACCTAGACTAATTTCCTTATTGTATTTTGCTAACTGCCGTAACCTTATGCCTAATTCAAGGTGAATTTAAGATCAGAAGTTCTGCATTACAAAGGAAGCTTAGTTGACCTGTGGTTATGTAAATATCAAGGATGGAGATCTTACTATTTAAAAAAACTAATCCCTGCAAAAATGTAGTTTTTCCGCTGCCAGAAACAGTGCATGTAGTTCTTTACAACAGCGGGTGAATTACGGTTCATTGGTTTTGTTTAAATAAAAATACGTTTGAATTCCTTTAAAATCTCACTGTACACAAATAATCTATGCATTTGCCTTGTGACCCAAAAGTGGGACATTTTGCGCCCCACCTAAGGTCGCCGTGGGTCGTGGGACATAGATCGCCAAAGTGGGACAGTCCCACCTAAGGTGGGACGTCTGGTCACCCTAGACTTTACTGTTATTATCAATTTCACTATGTAAGACTACAGGATAATCGTTAAATGTACACACCTTTTTTATCGAATAAGAAAGAAGTCATAGTGACTAATATCTTACAGTAATAATTACATAAAACTTAATTACTGCTGTTTATACCACCGGCAATGCAATGTGAAACCATATCAAATACAAACTACACGCGCTGGTGGAAAACACCATCGACACATATATTCTACACGGAGGGCGCTTTTCAAGAAAAATACAGTGGCGCCGCAGCGACCTTTTAGTAGTCTATAGGCTCTCATTAGATCAATTTTTGAAATCTATCACGTGGTCCCCCCTCAGGGAAGTGACAAAATTGCATCAAATTGCATGCTAATTCCCATTTAATGTTTCAATTATGGCACACCTCAAAATAAAATATTTTATTCTTTGGTAAAAACAAAAAAGTGGCACCAAGTTTATGATCAGTGGTCATACTACGGTCCATGGCAACGCCTATAAAAATTTCCCTTTAAATCCGGATGTATTGTGGAGATGTTTTCTTGGTAGCAAAATAAGTAATGGGATAGTTTCATAAAGTAAAATCCTCCACACCTTCTTAAATTAGTCCTTCACACAACATTGACGGAATTTTTCAGAAATAACAAGTGCAACATTTTTGAATTGCCTCCACAATCATTTGACCTAAATCCGATGGAACACATTTGGGACGTTTTACACCAGAAAGTCAGGAAAATCCCGTAATCCCGTTGCTAAAAAGATCGACTTAAAAGTGACAATAACAAATGGAAGAGTACTGACTCCCATGTGACTCAAACTATGTACTGTCAAAATAAGCCAGTTGTGCACGGCCAATTAGTTACCTGTAGGGTTTCTCATTTATCCACCACACAAAAACTAGCGCCAAATTCAAACCCGTGCACAACTCTGGCTTATTTCCACAGTACACTTTATCTTTTGCTTTGCCCAAACTTCTGGCAAACCTATTATAGCTCTGGGTAACGTCATACCTAAAATTTTACGAAGTCACATTTTTATTTTTTCCCCAGCAACGTCTTAAAACATGTATTCCAGCCGTGTGCCACTATTTTTTTCCAACACACTTTTTATACTGGGAAAATAGTTCAAAAAGTCGTATGAACGTTACTTTTTCACTTTCTTTAAATTGATGTCACGTCTAAAGTACTAATTTTAGCGCCATTACAAAAACCTGATTTAAATATTGAACGCTGTCCCAACATTTTTTTAATTCAGTTTTCCCGTATCTCCTATACCGGCGGCAGTGTTACCCACAGAAGTTTGGCCAAAATCTCTTTGGTTGCGTGATGTCTGTCTTTGCTCCTGGCGCAACCGTTTTTAAGCAACAGTCACGTGTGGCACACTGCTCAAAAGGCCTTACAATTCTACACATATGGGTAGAACAACCAAAATCCTTTCTTTGGGTTTTGTGAAAGTATTAAGAAAAGTCCTTTTTTCCATATTATTTTTGACGCGTCCCCTCAAATCTTAAATTTTCGCGCTGAAATTTTTGAAACAAAAAGTAGACAATCTCAGCTTAATAGAACGTGCCACAATCTTTTACTTTCTCTGCAAACCGTGGCAAGCAATTTTCTACATGAAATTTTAGCACTCACGTTTTGAGATTTTGACAATATCTCTATCCCTAAAGGGCAGACTTTTCCCTAAATCAAACATTTTGACCACATTCACCAAACACATCATTGCGTATACATACCATCATCCTAAATAAGATGGAAATGCAATTATATTTCGTGATGCAATTGGATCACTGTCACCAGTTTACGGGTTAAGAAGTTATGTAGGATTTTACTTTACAGTATACAACTGCCCCATTACTTATTTTGATGACTGCATTAGGACTTAAAACGTTACTTATAGTACGTAGTTTTCTCATTTTTGTGTAAAACTGTTTACTTTACGTATAATCAGCTTACCTATGTATTTACTGTTGTGGATGTATCCTTACACAATGCCTACCTTCATTACCTTCATAAATTATTTTTAAATCTCTAGGCGCTAGACCGCGGTGACAGAAGTAACCACGACGAAGGTAAGGATCCTAATTCAATGATGCTCTAGAGGTTTAAGATTAAGGAATGTAGGTTCACACATATTTTGCTGTGGTTTCACTTCGTATTTAAAACTTGGCTGTAACCTGACTAGTAGTGATTTGATCTTCTTTAGAATTTTTGAAAAGATTACTTATTTTTGTGTTGTTCGGACATATAAAAACAGACTCCATTTTAATAACATTGACTTATGTAGTGTTAATTATTCATAAGCAGTTGAATTATAATTTATAATAACTATCTAGTTACCAAGTAGTTTTAGAATTGGCTGAAAATACTAGTAGTATAATCTGCTGCAAGTTGTTTATATATGATCGTAAATTAAATACTAGCTTGTTGTTGTAGTCGTAAACCCTGTACATAATTAAATATCTTGTGTAATATATTAATTTTGCTAACCCGTATTGTTTTCACTTATTATGTATTTGGTACTTTGCTTTTGTTTCGTAGATGAAGCTGCGGACAATGATGTATGTATGTTCTGCATCTTAGGTAATAATAATCTAAATGTAAATTATTGTAAATGCATACTTACCTAGATTAAATGTATTTTAGAAGTAGTGTGAAGGCTTGTAATTGCGGTCGCTTTTTTGCAAAATACTAAAACGGACACCTTAATTTTAAAAAATGATTACGTTATAAGACCAATTATTTGTTCGTATTCTACACACAATTTCACGTATTTTGATGCAACGATTCCATATCACTTGTCCCCCCATTTTTGTCCCTCCCACTTTTACCTCGCCTTTTTGTCCTCAAATCAGTTGTCCCTATGCATTTTTGACCCCGGCAGTTTTAACCTTTTCCATTTTTATCCCCCGCTAAGTTGTCCCTTTGCATTTTTTACCCCAGCAGTTTTGGCCTTATGCATTTTTTACCCCCAACTTGTCCTTTAGCATTTTTAACCCCCAACTTGTCCTTTAGCATTTTTAACCCCCAACTTGTCCCTTTACATTTTTTACTTTAAATATTTTACCACGTATTTTATATGTTTTTGCATAATAGTATTTAGCAGTACTAATATGCGTTCAGGAGGATATCGATATATCGAATACGAAACAAAGCTCCTAATAGTCCTAATACCCACAAATTATTTATTTAGTTATTCTTGGACTCACATACACAAGCTAATTAAATGTCTCAAAAGTAATCCTTTGTTCTTAAATGACGAAAGCTGGTGATCGTTTTTACTTGAATCGAAAAAATGAAAGTAAATAACACTAGTTCTCAAACAAATATTAACTTAACTGCCTATGTTGATAATAATTGTGTCTAAAACACGCTGGAGCACTGATTATAAAAATTTAAATTATTAAGTTTTACTGCAAGTAATACTAAAATAATATAAAATTATTTCCACGTTTTATACTATTTACGCGACGAACTACCTACCTATTCAAGACGATAAAAAACCTTTTGTTTTTGCTACATACATATACATACTTACTGTAATTTAATACTTTAATTAAATAATTTCCACTAGTTTACAAAATCTGAAGTAGATACACGCCATTATAAATTTACTTCATAAGTACCTACCTCCTAGAACTCCTTTAAAATGCCGGGGGATAAAAAAGCTCGGGGTAAAATAGTCAGGGGAAAATAATTTGGGGGACAAAAAGGATGGAGGTAAAAAATTCCGGGGACAAAAAGGATGGAGGTAAAAATGTCCGGGGACAAAAAAGCTCGGGGGTGAAAAATGCGAGGCCAAAGTTGGAGGGACAAAATGGCGGGGACAAGTGATGGGATACCCCCTGAAATAGGTGCTTGAAATAATAGAAACTGCTTTCTGTAGATATGACTTTTGTAGTTTAGTCCAGCCTCTGAAATATTTGTTTAAAATTATAGATATTACAAAATTATAAATTCATACCCAATGCTCAGAGAATATAGATTAAACGCTGCTTTTACTATTTTTGCAATGAATAATTAAATTATATGCAATTAAGCAACAACGCATCACAAAAATTAAATACTTTGAATTTTTTTCATTAAGTACCTGTTTTGAATCAAATTAAAAGCTTAAAATTGAACAAAACTAGCTTGGACAAAAACATTTTTATGTTTTTTGCGATAAAGTTCCCTGAAATCTGGTTATTACAAATGGAAAACTGTCCTGTTATATTTCTAACTACATTTTTAAAACAAATTGACTGATATACGGACCAATCTTGGCTGATTGATTTGAACTGACGAAAACAACATAACACGACAATAGTGCTCCTATAATTTAGGATAGATAACTTCAATTGACACCATTTGGAATGACTCAACTTTTTTCTAAGTCAGCTTAAAAACTAGCGCATCAGTAAATAATTTAGGCAGGAAGAATGAAGAAGCCCGACGACATATACCAAAAGCATCCACAAAAAAAGGGTTAAGAAGGACGTAAGTAGGAAAAAATTGGCTTGTTAAAATATACGGTAGGTGTATATAGGGGTGTAAAAAGTGATCCGGTAATCCGATAGAATTCGTATCATAGAAATCTTGTAATAACTATATCTAAGTAGTAAGTAAGGTAACCCAAATAATGCTTTTTATTGATACAGAATACTGCTTTTAAGTATCCGCAATAATGCTTTATTATGCCTTGGTTTGCCTAAAAATACCTTACAATTACAATGCTTTATTTTGCATTGGAAATGTTTTATAATGCTTTATTTTGCCCTCAAAACGCTCTATTATGCTTTATTTTGCCACAAAAATGCTTTATTATGCCTTTTCAAATGTTCAAATGTTCAATTACTAATGTTTACGATTGGAAGTCGTTATACTGAATACGGTATGTAATGTATAAAGTCATGTCTACATGTAATGTAAGTAACCAACATGAATTCTGAAACTTTTTCCGTAAGTCATTCTATGTAGACGTTTGTTATTTTAAAATTTTGAAAATATTATTTTAAACCGAGTTGGGATTAAAAAGTTTTTGAAAAATATTTTGAGTAATGCTTTATAATACTAATACAACTCTATTTAATGCTTAATAATTCTTTTTAGCCTTCTATAATACTTTAATGCTTTTAATGCTTCAACAATTGTTTTTGTTGGGCATTTTCGATTAAGTAGAATGTGGGATCTCTAAAACACTGGAAACCCACTCTTGGCCTTTATAATGCTTACTTATAATGCTTTTGGGTTACCTTATATCGAATCCTTCCATGTTAGGGGGCGTGCAAGTATTACGTAGCGCAAAAATCCTGAATTTTCAACCAGCACCGACCGCGTGTAACGCAATAGCGCCCCCTGTACAATGTTGTAGGTATAGGAATGTTACGCACAATGAAAGGACCACCAACCCCTTTGTCGTTACGTAATACTTGCATACCCCCTAGACATTCAACCTTAGTTTTTAACGTTTTAAAATGGTTGTTAAAAAAAAGAATGTATACATACGTTTTAAGAAACAATTGAATTGTTTGTTTAGAAAGCATGTTAAGTCCATTTTTGATACTTTAAAGGAGACACAAAAATGTAAATAATATGTTCATTCAAGTAAATAGTACAACAAAACCATAATACTGTAAACTGTGAGTTAATAGTCCATACACGGTTGTGTTGTGTATGAGAGTTTTCAAAAATGTCGGTGTTACGGATCAGTTTTTCAAAAAATAAATTATTATTATTAATATATACTTAACGTGCTTTGAAGCAAAACGTCTTTAATTAGATTTCAAGAAACGCCGTAAGTCCTGAACCATATATAATATATATTAATATATTAATCATATATTAATATATGATATATTAATAACCATTAAAATGGATTGTAAGAGCCAACGGGGTTGTTTTTATGACATTGACTTGAAATGACCTGACGTGACCTGACCTGGCCAAAAAACTTTTTTGCTTACAAAGCCTTGAAATGAATAGAGAACATGAAAAAATGCAATATGTAACTTAAAACTGTTTAGTAGTTTTTGACTTCATTTAGCAGCCTGTTTTACTAATTAAAGTATTGTGTTTAACGTGCTTTGGCATAAAGTGATACTTTTATCAATTTTTTTTCGAAATGTTGCAAACATTTTTTAAAACAATGCGTGCCACTTGTGACACTACGTAAATAAATCCGAATTAAAAGTGATAGATAACGATTTCTGCACTTTTGAAACTCATCAGATATTTTTGATTTATTTTTTTAAACCTGCGTAACTATAATGAAACGCTTACAAAAATTTTTGGTAATCCTGTTTGGCTTCTGGAATTATTCAAATATAATTATTTAACATTACGTACGGTATATAAATGGCAGAAGGCTGTATTTTCATTTTAGTAGAGTTGCGTCATTTTTTCATCAAATACAATGAACTTAAAGAATGTGTACATAAAAGAGTCTTCATCCAAGCGTCGGGGTGAGTGGTTGCTTACACTTGAGTTGCCGTTTGGATGGAGACTCAGTCTCGTTGATTTGAGTGGTGATAGGAGGACGGGCGAGGTCTTATCTGGAACCTGATTTAAGGGGCCTTTAAACTCACTTCCATAGATGGGCACCCTCATTGAGTGGAAGGGTCCCCTCAAGTTCCCTCCACTCATCGAGAGGAGGGTGAGGGCACAAATTTTATTTCGGTTTGAGGGGAGGGGAGGGTGAGGGCACAAATTTTATTTCGGTTTGAGGAGAGGGGAGGGTGAGGGCACAAATTTTATTTCGGTTTGAGGGATGGGGAGGGTGAGGGCACAAATTTAATTTCGGTTTGAGGGGGGGTGAGGGCACAAATTTTATTTTGGTTTGAGGGAAGGGGAGGGTGAGGGCAAAAATCCAAAATCAATTTGAGGGGAGTGGAAGGTGAGGGCAAAAATTCCAAAAACAAATGGGGGGAGTGGAGGGTGAGGGTAAGTTTAATGTACATCTATGCTTGCTTCGTACTCCTTTCTGCAACACATTCAACTGGAGCGCCCAAAATACGCCGTCGTCGTTTTAACTGTGAATCGATAGAACATACGACGACTTAAGCAGGCGTGCTTGGGTTAGCGGTTAGGACTGCAGACTGGAATGGAAATTTCCAGCCTCAGACCTGGCTTCAATCCTCGGTCATTGCCTGCTAAT
>JAQFZC010006712.1:0-12163 GCA_034695205.1 Dicyrtoma fusca
TATTTAACTGTGGTTGGTGCGGACCTGAATTTATAATCATTGGCAAACTAAAACAATAAATTGTTGAAGGTAACAAGGATTAAAGCCGCGATTGCGGGAGCTCAGAGCGATGGCATGGATACGACAAGATGTGCCTTTTTTGTAGCCTCATAAATAAGGGCAGTCCGTCCGTACTTTGGACTTTCGTACGAGATTTTACTGGCGATTCGCGGATCGTCGTACCATCTCGAGTTTTGTGCGCTTCTACTTGACGCTATCATTGAACGACTGACGCAGAAGAGGCCAGCACCTCGATCCACAGTTGCTGTTGCTGGCCACAACGTTTAGGCAGCGAACATAGGGATTTGACTTGAATTCTAGAATTCCAGGAAAGTTTGAAAGTGCAGTAAAAACTAAAAAAGTAAAAATTGTATCAATCCAGTGAATCGAGTGGAGCGAAGGAGGCAAAAGGGAGGTTTGTCGATTACGAGTTTTACCATTCTGGGGATGTACAGGATTTAAAATGCACCCACCCTTTTGTTAATAAAATATCCGGCACATTTATTTCAAAGAGAGCAATTGAACAAACTCATTTTTTATCCTTAACAGTTTAGTTTTTACATTTGTAGGCAGTCTTTGTGTGAATTTGTGTATGTAATACAAAAAGTATCTTGTGTTCAATAGAATGGTATATAATACTTACTTTGTGTGTGTTAGGCTATTTCAATTTCTGTTAGATTAATTTTTAAAAATATCCAAGAATAACACTGACAGCACTGTCACTGTCTGTCACTGCCACTGCTGTGCTGTGTGCCCGCTTACTCACATACTCAGAATACTCATACACTCATGAATTGCCTCCGAAAAATTTACAATCGAAATTATTTAAAATGAGGTAGAGAACACGGGGACGGGATAATCAGAACATCATATCAGACGGTTGAGGGTAACGAACACAGTAGGTAAGAAATTATTCAGAACTAGTCTTATTGTGTAGTCATTAGTACGTTCACGTTAGTTTTGTTTGTAGTTTTTCAGTATTTAATAGTGTTTGTCTAATATTGTGAATTTTGTGCGAGTCATAGGTCGATGGGTTGTGGGTCGTGGGTATTTCAGTTTTTATCCCATCAGTCATCCGTTGTCAGTAGTCACTCCTCACTGTCACTGCTCTTGTTTATAATTATATCAGATGTTAGATTGTAAAATTAAATTATTTGTCGACAAACAGTAGAAACTTTTGTTACTTTCGTAGAGAACGATAGTGTCTATATTCTGGTTTTTTCGAAACAATTCGATAGAGCTATGTATATAAATATATGTAAACCGTTTCCATGGGTCGGATCATTTCACGTGGTGGTTGGGCCTCATAATTTTGAGCTTGCTCATGAGACATGCAAGAGTATGCCCTTCCTTCCACAATTGACAATGGTAATAATAACATAAGGAGTGCATTATGATTTATACCTTTCAACAAATAAATTGGTTTTTACGTTGAATTGAATTACTGATTAGGAAGGTGGGATTTTGACTAATTTACGCTCATCGTCAGTTCAGAGTACAATACTTTTGCTGGAGCTCCATTTTTCGGCTGTGCGCTGTTTTGATAGTAAAACGCTCACACGAGCGCAAAACACTGGCGCATTGTGCTCCCATACGAGAGTATGTTTCCTCCACTGACAATACTGTGCTCAGCGCTTTATCTTTGGTTATTTATATCTTTACGATTGTATTAAAATGTAAAAGAAAGAAATCCTTTTTTAATTATGTTTGTCTGACCTTTAAGTTAGGTTACATGTTACTTTCTTCTATCTATCTCAAAAGTACTTCATCTCTGACAACTCGGTGACTTAAGTAACTAATGTGCCTTATATTACAGGACTAAAACTATGGCAAATAAAAAGAAAAAACCTAGGAAGCGAAAGCCAGACAAACCCTTATTAGCATTTACGGGAATTTTGCATTTGCAAAAATCGTTTGTTCCTCCCTCGCAAGAAAGTGGACTTTTGAATACCGTCGGTGGGGGTTCTGAAAATCAAGCTTTGGTACTTGCTCCTAACTATGGATATGGTATCTCAGCTGCATTTGTTAGCCAGCTGTTAGATAGTAAAGCAGAGGAAGAAGTAGCCGCAGCTTCTGCTAATAGTGCTGTTGACATTAATGGCACTACGAACATCACAACTGACAAAAACGTTATTGAACTAAATGAGGAGTTTCCTGTGGGCGATGATACACCAAAAAATTCGAATCCGGATGGTCTCAGCATTGCCGAGCTAGTGCGATCCATCGGCGGTGCCAAAGATAAACCTTTCATGAGATCTGATGTTGTTGAAGATCCGGTCCTTGAGAGTCTTTCTAGTGCTCATCAAAATGAAGACAATGAAAAGGAAAATCTTCCTGAAGAAAACAAATTCTATGAATCTCTTGGAATTTCTCGAGCTGCTTTGGCTACGAAGGATGACATTGCTGCTGATGATTCCGTAAATATTCCTGATGCTTCTACCGGAAAGGAAAATGAGCTTAATTACGAACCCGTGGCAGAATCTAATACTGATGTCACCGAATCCATTGCAGATTATTACAAAACTTATTGCCATTATTACTTTTCATCCACACCAGAACCTTATGGAGATAGACCGATAGAATTCGGACTGAACATAACCCCAGATGCAAATCAAGACAACAGAGATCAAGATGAATCCATTATTGAACTGGCACGGATGGCCCAAAGAGCCAGACGTGCCATGGAAGCTGCAAAATTGGCTGCTAGACACGTTTATGGACCCTGTAATTTAATGGAAGATGATGGAGCATCTTATGACCCCCTTCCGATGGAAGTCATTCTATCAGGAACATCTGACAAATTTGTCAATTCTAAAGACACAACAATGGATCAGTACTGGGAGTATGTAAAAGAGAACCCCAGAGATTTTAACCGTTGGACGTACTTGATCCAGCATGCTGAAAATTCTGTATGTTTTTGCATCGGTTACCTAAATAACTTAAGAAAATTAATTTTAGTAGCTTAACCGTAGTAAACATTTAAAACTGAACTGCACTAACTGCCTACTACTGATCTTTTTTCTAGAAAAACATCGTTGAGTGTCGTAAAGCGTACAGTGCATTTTTGCCTTTATTCCCATATTGCTTTGGTTACTGGAAAAGATATTGTGACATCGAGAAGGGTCATCTTTACTATCAGAGGTATTTACGGTCATTTGTTTTAGCATGCCGTGTAAATGTATCTGTTTTCACATGTCTCGAAAAAACTAAAATGCTCAATAATTACTTTTTTTTGTAGATCATTATCTATTCTTCTGCGGGGGTTGGAATTTAATCCTCTAAGTATCGATATGTGGCTTTCGTATTTAAGCTTATTTAGCGAGGTCTATCGTCACCACAAAAATTTTCATGCAAATATGAGAGAGTAAGTCTGTAAACATTGCGCAAAAATAAATTTATTGTGTACACTCTACCCAATGACAAAAGTGGAACGCATCATAAAAAAGTGAGTTCATGTATAACAGTTAAAACCCCATCATCTTGATGGATTAGAATGCATCATAGTGATGAGTACCAGATGGGTATCTTCATAGGACAGGGGATTAACTTACAACCCATTGTAATGATGGATTTCTAATTATTATAAATGGACTCACTTTTTCGCAAAATGATGGGTTCCAAATGGTTTTTGGTAAAAAGTACTTACTTGTATACTATGCTCTAATCGATTATTGTTATTCTAATTTTAATACACTTCAGTTTTTAGATCTAATTATAATTGTGTCATGCATGGATTGTTTAACATTCGAATTTGTACGTACAGGCAGTATGAGCGAGCATTAAATTCTGCTGGGCTTGAATTTCGGAGCGATGCGCTGTGGGAAAATTACATTGATTGGGAGACTAACCATCAGAACCTGAAAAATGCATTTATTATTTATCGAAGACTTTTAGGAGTACCTACAAGACTGTATAACCGTCACTGGGATAAGTAAGAAATTTAATTCAAACCCGATTTATACATTTTGAGGCTAAACAACCAGCATTTACATAACTAAAAATTGTAGTTACCTAAATGCATTTAGTTTGGTACATATTTAATGCCTTTGTATGAATGTGTATTTTTGATTTCAGTTTGAAAGCTTTAATTCGAGATCACCATCCTAGGGACTTTCTTGAAAAGAGTGAATACGAGCTGCTTCGTAAGAAAGGTTGTAAAAACTTGGGATTCCGCTATAGAGAAGAGCCAGAAATCGAACCGGGTGAAATAGTAAAAACATCTAAGCCCGAAGACAAACTAATGGATTACGTCAAATTAAAAATTTTATCGAAATTAGAAAAAACCCATAAAGCTGTCATGACTGAAGCAGACAAGCGTTGGGATTTCGAAGACCAAGTATGGGAATTTAACTGCATACGCTTTATTTTTAGTTAACTGTGAAATTAACCGGTCGCTATTTACCAGGATCGGTCTCAAAATAAATTGTTCTTCCCTATATGGCTATTTATTATTTTGTCTGATGCTCTTTGCGTCGATAAGAAAGCCTGTTTGGCAGCCCAGTTATCTGTGGCAAACTTTTAATTCTACCCAGGGAAACTATAAGTAGGGTAAATCGTGGGGGAAAATATTATCTTTGCTAGTCGATGCTTTCGAACTTGTGCCTGGTTAATATCACATGTTACCTTACGGAAACCTTTGTTCAGTTTCGCAAATAATGTGTTACGTGAATATATGCACATTTTGTTGGTTGCATTGTTTAACGAACTATTTTGCTCTATCGTTGCAGATAAAACGTCCTTATTTTCATATAAAGCCTTTAGATAAAGGACAGCTACGTAACTGGGAAAACTATCTAAATTTTGAAATGACTCAAACCAACCATGACCGAACAGTTCTGTTGTTCGAGCGGTGTCTCATTGCGTGTGCTATGTACGAACGTTTTTGGTGCAAGTATGCGAGGTACCTGGAAAAATATCATAGGAAGGAGTGCAATGCTAATAAGAAAGTCTCGGTTCATTTTCAAAAGAGTCAGATAAGTTTTGATATTGGAAGTAAGAAGGAGATTATTGAGGAAGAAGCTTTAGTCACAACTGTCCAGCTTGTACTGAAAAACATTATCAATCAGATTGTTGAAGAAGACGAAGTAAAACAGAGTGCAGTTCGGGGTGTTGTGAATAATTTATTAGATAATGTTTGTGATGATAGAACGGATACTTTGAGTGATACCGTAGATATCAGTGAAAATCGTGAATGTGTGAAAGTGTCGTCAAATGAAGTGATGGATAGTGTGATGAGTGTAAGTCAAATGGATACAGAGTGTTTGTATCATGAGGGGAGGGCAACAGCTGGTTCTGTAGCATTGAGTGGCCACTCGGTTACTGAGTTGCCACCCAATTCTGTAGAACAAATTGTAAATCATACTGATACAGATGTTTCTACTCTCGCTTCCCTACTCGGTGTTCCTACATTCCCTCCTGGAAAAATTTATTGGCATGACGTTATTCGGGATGTGTATAAAAGAGCATGTATTGTTCACTGTCCTCGTAAACCTATTCTTCGGCTGCAGTGGGCTGCTTTTGAGGAAGAAATCGGTAAGACTTTGCACAATTTAAACCAATCAAGATATTATGCTAATATTTTTAGGTATGTTACGATCGTGTTATTGCAGGAATAAGTTCCCCTGAAGCGAATCTTCAAATCCTCCTCGCAAATCCCTCCTAAACTATTTTTTATGCGGCCCAGATTGCCCAGATATTTCATTAGATTCAACCATTCAACCCGTAAGTGGTTTAGATTCCGAGTGGTGCTCATGCCGTTTGTTTTTCGAATGAGATTTGCTTGTTTTTAGCCAAACAAAACAATTTTTATATCTCAGCAATATTAAAATATCGCATTATTGCGTTTTCCACTTTTTACGTATGATTGTCGGATTTTTCGGAATACAGAAGGGGGGGGGGGAGGCAAGATTGTATGAACAAAGCTACCCCCTATTTTGGGCGTGTAATACGCTTCGAGGAATCTTGAAAGTATTTTTAACGTATTCTTCGTTTAATTTTGATACTTGTAAAGTCTTATGTTTGTTCAAATCTACACTTCTTAACAATTTGTAGCACTGTTGAAAAAAATTGCATTCCGAACCCGAATACGCCTACAGGGCAAACCTCTTCCAACTCAGGGAAGTCCAAGTAGGCTGAATAGTTGCAAGCATCTATTGTGTGTGCAGCACAGTGAAAAAACCGAAGGTTTTTTGCGTTTACGATTGCCATAGCCAAATTATTGGGACCCGCTCGTGTTGAAAAATCTGGGTATGATTAAAGAGTATGACCTATTGACCGCAAGACGTAATTATGTATAGAAAATTGAAATCATTTACGTAGCACGTACACCTGCCTTTACAGGAAGGCCAAATCGGAGCATACATTTTTGAGAATTAGTACTAAGAAGGGCTTAAACCAACAGCACGAAACTTTCGTGGTGTCATTTAGGGCTTTGAAACCGAATATATAACTGAAACCCAACAAAGGATTGTTGATTTAAAATTTGTGTTTTAAAGAGCAATTATTAATGAGAAATAATTATCTAAAAGATTCATCAAAATCAGGGTATGCATTTGTAGCAATTTATAGCAAAAATTAAAAAATCATCAAACATAAATTTATGTGATTTTGGAAAACTTTTTTTGAAGGGATAATTTTTAACAGCTCTGGAAATTGTTAAAAACTATAGATTGCAACCAACAAATGACCCTATAAGCATCAAAATTAAACGAAAAATAATTTAAAAATACTTTCAAGATTCGTCGAAATGCTGTTCACCCCCAAACTGAAATTATTAGGTCAGCCGTAAGGCCCATCCATCTTATTTTTTGGTCGACGTGGTAACTTTGACTACTAGAATTTAAAAACTCTGCGTACTAAACTAAGTCATCCAATAAGTAAATGGCACGGGGGGTTTATGAAATGTGAAAAGACTCTTCTCAAATGTCTGTTTCAAAAACCCGATAATAATTCCGTATACGATGTAATTTTATTTTTGCCAAATGAAGTGTACATCCACTCTGAGGTAAGTGGCAGTCTTTAGTAAGGAGAAGAGCTACCACTGCCGCATGCCGTATGTGAAACAATATGTACCTATTCACTTTCTCTATACGCTGTGTCAAGGTACAAGAGAAATCAAAACAAATCTCAATAACTGTATGTGGATCAGTGATGCCGTAATTTCGGACTCAAAACATGGGCATCTTATTATTTCTTTAAAAAATGCTGCAATGGACCCTACGTTTTTGAGACTCATATTGCATGCATATCTCCAAAGTTCAAAAACAGCTGAAATGAGTGTACTTCTTCCAGAACTTGCCGGATGCCGGAAGTGGCCAAGTAACTTTGAATACACACGGTAGTTGTTTAAGAATTCATTTTTGAGGGATCCAGAAAGTGATTTGAAACCAGAAAGTCAGCAAAATTTCCTAAATATGATCCCCATGTTTCTGATGCTACTATGCTGTTTATAATTTCTTGATATGTTTGCTGAACCTTAAGTCCAGTCTTGTTCAAAGTTATTCTACCTTTCTTCCTCCAGAAAAGCTGCTCTTTTTATTTGGATACTAGCAAGTCAGTGCTGACCCAAATCTTGTGGTTTCGGATTAAGTTAAGGGAGAAAACGGCCGTTTGGTTCCATGTATTTTGTGACTCTAAACCTAAACTTAAACCGAAATTTCAAGAATCAGATCAGCACATACTCGCTACTATCATCAGGAACATGAAGATTAGGATTTGAGCTGTAAAAATACTTGGGATTGGGAAATTTTCTGTCATAAGGCATTTTGCAAAGTGCAAAGTTGATTAAAATCCATCAAGGATATCATCAAAAGATATGGTCATTTCGAATTCCTATGCCTGCCAGTGTTTGTTTTGGCTATTTTTGAGTGATTGGTCATATCGTAGAATATCCTTGATGGAGTTGAAAATAAATCCGCAATACTTGCCTTATTTATAATGGCTTGTGGTATAAAACTCAAACTTCTGGTTCGAAAGGTATAGCTCCGTGCTAATATGGACACTTAACTTTTGGAAAAACTACATCTACCGCCGAATCCTATATTGAAGAGTTACACTTTCGGTTTCCTTAATATAGTACATCTTTGTTGTGCGGGTATTCAAAGTCTGTCTTAACTCCTTCTGCTTATGGTTTTTAAACGTAATAAGTAAAATGCAAAATAGTATTGCTCGTCGTCAAGTGTTATTATTCGGACGTTGCTAAAAATGTTTATGAGTACATACGCATATTTGCTATAACATTTCACTGAGTTAGGTGGGTACTTGGAAATGTCGAAATAATTGTGTTACTGTAGTGATAAATATATTTTAGAAGAAATTGTAAACTGGTGTTGTTCTGAATCGTACTGACTTTGCAAAACTTAACTGTTGCTATTGGCTAATCAATTACCTACGTGCATTGACGAAAAATTGTATTAGGAAACGTTTCTGGTGCCAAAGAACTCATTCAGCATGCCCTAGACTGGTTCCCGGATTTACTGGATGCGAAGGCGCAAATGATTGAACTTGAACGAAGATCTGGAAATAGTGAGCAAGTAGTGCGATTATTTGAGAACTATCTGAAGACTGCAGCTAACATTACCGAATACTCCACTCTGTCCATCAAGTATGCACGCTTCCTGTATAAAGTAAGACATGAGAAGGAGAAATTTAAATTTTATCATTATAATATATTTTGTTATAAGGTATTTTATCTGTAATGTGCACCAGCGTCTTAACTATAGCATTTATCCGTATCCCGTTGCACGCAACGTTGTCATTCCATAAAACCGTCTCCATTTAGTTTAGTTTAATGTAATTAGTATGCGTACAGAGATCCAGACAAGATTTTTTTCTTGTTATTAGCTGGCATACTCTCGACTCCTAATGCTTCCAAAAAACAATACACATCGCGATGCGATCATATCATTTAAAAAAAAGCAAAACATAATTAATTAATAAAAATAACCATATAAATATAAACTAACAAAAAAAATGCTCTGAGAAAAAGTATGAGTCTCCCGGTTATTTCAATGGATGATTTTACAATGACTTCATGAAGTTTTTTAAGCATTGTCACCGATTTTCTGAAACTTTTTAAAACTAGAAAACGAAATACTGTATAAAAGTTAACAATATTCTTACTCGTTCACTATAAATTGTCCGTACATAAATGAAAAATATAAAATCTGAGATTTTAGCACTATGGCTTGGTAACACTATGGTATGCATGATACTACCGAAAACTGAATATGCTCAACTATGCATCCACGACACAAAATGAGGTTCCAAGAGCAATTTGCATAGTATGCCAACGACTTTACCAAGAATTGTTCTTTGCGGTAAATCTAGTCACTTGTCGTTCGGGGGTAATTCGTCCTACTTGGGCACTGATGGGAGATTTTAGCGGAGGTATTTTGTCCGGCATCGTGACAGAGAAGCTTTGAATTAAGCCTGCAAAAAATTGCATGAATCATAAACTATAACAATAAGAACAGTTGTTGGAATATTCTGAAAGTTATAATGACGTACTTTAGAAAACCATGTGTGTTTGACATCTTTTACAGGAAATAGGGAAACCAGATAAAGCCCTTGCTATTCTGAGAAAAGCAGTGAAGAAGGACAAAGGAAATCATCAGTTGTATTCATACGTATTCGATATATGCCATGAGAGGTTTCCATCGGATAGGAAAGGAGCCGCCGCAGCTTTGGAACTGGCATTGCAAAACAAAGAAATTAAAAATGAATTTAAAGTACAATTTGCCAAAAAGAAAGTTTTATTTCTTCAAGAGCATGGAGAGTTAGCAAGGTAATAACGGTGGTGATTACGACTTATACGTTTTACTCGATCGTATAAACTCAAAAAATAGAACTTGGATTAGACACTGACATTTTACGTACGTACTTATGTTGGTCACAGATATCGTGATGCGGTTGATCAGTTGTATGAATTGCAAGATTCGGTGGCCAAAGACATGGCTGCAGATGCGGCTGCCAAGCGGGCAGCTGAAGGTCCATCGCAGTTCGTTGGTCCAATGCCTATGACAATGTGGGATCAGCAGGATTATGTACCTATCAGTTTTGAGTCGGTGGAAGACGGGGAGGGAGGAAACGCACAACCGGAGACTGGAACAGGCGAAAGTCCGGACAAAGTTTACAAATCAGTGCCCCCAACTCAAGAATTACTGGAGAATTTCTCTTCCTATGGATATCAGATTAGTCACCCTGACTCCAAGCTCCAAGATACGTTGTCACATCGAGAGTATGATAGACTTATTTCTCAAGGCTATGCACGAGAGCAGGTTGAACAAGAGAAGAACAACTCTAGAGGAATCAAAAGGAAATCTAATGCGGTCCCCACATACATAATTCCTCCCAAAGGGACGTATCTTGTGGATTATCTCAACAAAGGAAGACCAAAACCCAAATCCAACCGAAAATAACCCTTATTCGCATACTGTTTTTCATTATTTTTGTAATTGCTAGTTAAAATTTTAAGTTTTGTCATGCTGCTTTGATCTCGGTTTTCAGCTAGTATATTACGGATCGTAAAACATGAAGTTGTATAATGACTTAATATTTTACATTGTCAGCGATTCTGCGTATACTTCTTTAATGCAGGAATAAATTTGGATGAATTTGTTATACTATTTGTCAAAAGTTGTTCAAGACATCTCAAGTGTATATATGTGTATATACATATATTTAGAGTATAATGTGCATATTTAAATTATTTATTAGGTGCTTATCTTTTATATACTTGCAGTAGCTTCAACTTTAATATATTTAAGAATTAATTGTAAACTTACAAATGACCGAAAGATCGACCTCAGAACACAGGAGACTCGCTCAGCTTTAGATAAGGTATAGTCCCACGCAGTCAGCATTGAATTATTACCACTCCAATCCCTCAGTCACAATTTTTATGATCTGTTAGTTTATCTCAAACAATGCTTAACGTTTTATTGCATCGCTATTAAAAGTCAATCTATAGTTCTTTTACATTTCTGGTCTGCTTGCCGAGAAAATGTCTTAGAGCCAAGTCCATCCTAGAGGATATGAAACTGCGATGCTTCCAGTACGATCATTTGGTAACTCCTGAAAACATGTAAAACAATTAATACATAAACATAATAAGTACAAAGGTCACACAAGCAGTAGGTATATGAAATGCAAATACAGTTGAGGAAAAATAATTTTTATATCATTACACTGTACCTATGTATTATAAACATTTAGATTCCAGTTTAACGAAGCAGTGACCGTGTCTAGTTGAATTATAAAATGAATTACATTATTGAATGTCAAGTCAGTATTATTGCATTAAGTAATTTGCTAATGCTAATTCTAGTGATAATCATCAATCGAAATAATCAAATACATATGAACGTGGTAAATATTTTAAACCCTTCGCAATTTCACCCTGGACGTACACGGAATGGGAACGTCCTGATAGACTGAGCCCGTCGTTAGTTCGTGTCCATTCAGTTTCGCGACTACCAATAAGTGTTCGGGATTTTATAGGTGATGAAGAAAACTTGTGTTAGAGATAATACAAATCCAACTGTCGAGAAACCAACCTGTCATTTTGCCATTCCATCACTTTCAACTGTGATCACTAAAATCCTGGCTCTATTCTTTACAGTTTCATGTAATAATTATACCTCATTTTTTCATAAATTACACGTACACACACTTTACTTTATCCGTAATTACAGTTTAATTTCCCATGCTGGGACTACGGGAGGAGCTGAGCAAAACAAAGCACAAAAGTAAGCAGTTTCTCATTCATATTTTAAATGTTTTTTTTTGTCCCATGTTTTTGCAATACAATATTTTTTCTCTTCCTTTTTTTAATTCTGTGTAGCATTGTAGTTTAAATATAATTATTGGTTGGTTCCTGATATTTACTCGGAAGTGCACTAGGATTGAATTCGTTTAAAAGTACAGTGAAATCTCTCTATAACGACACCTCTGGGGGAAGCATTTTTTCGACGCTATAGGGAGATGTCGTTATAGAGGGGGGTATTTAACATTGAAGAGATACACGACTTCTATTTCCAATCCTGACGCTTGTAAAGGAAGGAGTGAGCAGATCACAATAACTGACCAAATCAGTCGGCCCGCCAGAAATTGGCAGAGGCCAGAT
>JAQFZC010006713.1:0-12162 GCA_034695205.1 Dicyrtoma fusca
AAAACAAGAAATTAACACTTTCAAAAAATGTCAAAACAAAAACAAGAAATTAACACTTTCAAAAAATGTCAAAACAAGAAATTAACACTTTCAAAAAGGTCAAAACAAGAAATTAACACTTTCAAAAAATGTCAAAACAAGAAAATAACACTTTCAAAAAATGTCAAAACAAGAAATTAACGCTCAAAAAATGTCAAAACAAGAAATTAACATTTAAAATAGTCAAAACAAGAAATAAGCCCTTTCACAAAGATGTAAAAAACTCTTTATAGCACCGTCTCGAAAAGGTTAAATGGATAGAAATAGGACGATCGATCCTCCTTCCTGTGCTGTGTGTCTGTGTGTAAGGCTGATAAAATAAATAATAAAATTGATAAATATTATAAAAAAGAAAAAACTAATTATTTGTTTTGACTGGTTGGATTGTTCGGCCACGCGGTTCCTGTTCCGATTCTGACTCTGCTAATTTAGTGAGGGAACGAGTGCAAAAATTGTAGATAGTAGATTTTGAACTTACGGCTCCTGCCTGTTTGTCGGTCAGTATTTATTCGTTATTTGAAGTTACTTCCCGCCCAATCTGTTGTGTATACACGGTGGCACGCTTTTAACCGTTAGTATCGACCGATGCAAAGAAACTGCCAAAAGTTGTAACTGTGAAGCCACTGTACTGTGTGGATTGTGGATAAGAAAGGGATTGTGGAGACTGTCGGCGTAATAATTAGGTTGTGGGATTTAACTGGAAGGAAGGCACTGCGTAAAAAGAAATGGGTTTTTATACGTACTACGGAGAACGGTGGGAGCCTTACAAATATTACATCGTACGTAGTTGCGTTTTTGAAAGGTGTGGAAAATTACTGTAAAGTTTCGAAAAGGATTTGAATGTGTAAATAAGTAAATTCACCCTTTTTAAATGTACTAAGAGCGTACAATCTTGAGATCTAGTTGATAAGTTTTACGATTACCTATTCAAGTCCGTTCCTATTGTAGATAGCACAACAAGAATAACCGTTGTGTAACAGTGTTGAAACGTATGTATACTGAGTCTACGGGCTATCCTCGGTGGAGTGGAGGACAGTGTCAATTTATTTTGTTAATAAATTTCTCTTTATTTAATGATTTAGGCTTTTGAAACGGTGTAAAACTTATAGATTAGGCTCGACTAATATAATGTATGAAACAGTAATTACATATGTACCATTTTTCACAAGCGCAAATACTGAGTTTATCATTTTGAACAGATGTCAAATAGTGAAATTATCCTTTTTTTAAATTATAAATAATGATTTTCACCTTTTGAAAAGATGCAAAGTAGTAAATTATCTTTTTAAAAAGTGCACATAGACAATGAGTACAACCTTGTGAAAAGGTGCAAACTATAAATTTGGCTTTTTAAAAGGTGCGTATAATTATGTTTTACCCTTTTCAAAAGTCCCTATAATAATTTTCCTATTTTCAAAAGTGCCTACTAGACTAAAATTATTTAGCATCATTGTATTGAAGGATACTCTTCCCTACGGGCGTATCGCCCATCCATGGAAGGATCGCATTTTATTAGTCTCGTAATTCATTTACAATTAGTAATGCATTAGAAATGTTTTTGTTACGTTTTGTCGGTCGAATATATAATTGGAATTAAATATGGTATGTTGTTTATAATCAAAGCAAAATTGGTCTTTATTTAGCATTTTCGAAAGGTGTAAAACAGTCCTTGCTATATACACATTTCTAAAAAGCTATTTCTGTGGCGTCATAATTGGAAAGCTCCTGTGTATTGTTGTAGTTGTAGTCCCTAGGCCCTAGACTCTAGACCCTACTACACGTAGTTTTAAGGAAAGAGTAGAAACGCACTTCTTGAAACTCCTCGAATGTTCCAGCTTATTATGGATGGAGGATCGCTGTCGCTGTTCTCTGTACTGAACTGCACTGCTGACTGCGGTTTCCGTGAAATGTAGTGGTAAACCGTAATTCATTCATCATTCAGGAAACGTCCTGTGTCGTACATACCTACCCGCATTCTACATAAAAGTATACAGTAATGAAATAATAAACGTCGTAATCTCGTAATTATTGTGAAACCACAGGAAATTCCACGCATTTCCTTCTTAAGTTGTAGGATGGAATGATTCCCTCGTCAGGAAGATTAAGAATAAATCCTTCAAGTCAGGAGTCAGGAGGCACAAAATTAAAATGAAAGAGTTACTGACTAGTGAGTTAAGAAAAAACCTACCCACCTACTTTATTAGTAAAATTAATGCCTAGTCTAGTTGCCTAGTTTTCGAGTTTCGACATGACGTAATTTCCTAATTCCGAAACTTGTTGCCCAACTATGTAAATTCCGGATGAAAGGGAGCTACCTACTTGAACGGGTCTATTGGCTCCTTCCTGACTTACGTCAAGTGAGGATTTTTAGAGATTCGAAAGATCAAAGGAAGAAAGATGAAACGGGTGATTAATTTGATGAAGTATTAGCTTCTTCTTTCAAGGACTTAATTATATGGACGGACTGACTAGAGTGTGGGAGATGTCTATTTATTTTCAATTAATATTTAAGTTTGCTCAGATGTCAAATACATACCTAGGAGGGCCCTCATGTGGCTATAATGTCGCTGCATTGTTGAAAGTCCACCCCCTCGTTTGACAATGGCAATAGACGTCACTCTATTTCCCTATTTGAATGAACGACGTATAATTTCTGTGGTAAATGAATCCCAAGAGCAAACAAATTAAGCACCTACAATGTTGTAATTACAAAGGACTCGGCTTCCCAAATTTTAAGTAAAACGTCAAGTTAACTTGTTCCTCCTTCAGAAATTCGAAGGCATTTTGTACTGGCGAAAGAAGTAAATGTAAAACGAAGGATTGTTTGGACCGGTGTTTTCATGAGTTCTTTTGTCAGTAGCCGTCATCGTCAACCGTAAATCTGTTTCCATTTCTATAAAAATCATTTTCTCTAATGCTGATTTCTAGCCAATTTCTATACAACTTTCCATTTCAACGTCAATTTGTGCTAAACACCTTCCATTTACGCGTCAGCATTACTGTTAGGTAAGATTTTCAAAACTGTTAAACAAGAAATTGCCATTTTCATAAAGGTGAAAACTCAAAATTGGCATTTTCAAAAACAATCAAAACTAGTAACTAACGCTTTCAAAGAGGTCCAAACTAGAGACTTTCATTTTCAAAAAGTCAAAAGTAGATTTATTGCCGTTTCAAAAAGGTTAAAAAAAAACTTTCTTTTACAATGATTTTAATAAAGTCAATCTTTAAAGTACTATTTTTGAAAAATACATTTTAAAAATTAAAAAAGTACTACCTAGGTATTTTTGAAAAATACGGTTTTTTTAAAGTGCTATTTTTATTCGTTAAAAAGCACTAAATTGGAAAAATAGTGTTTTTAAAGACTGCTCTGTTTAAAAAATGATTTTGTTGAAAAGTGCGATTTGTGAAAAAAAAAATTTTTTTTAAAGGTATAAAGACACGCTATTTCAAAAAACGTTCTCTCATTGTACACTTTGCCTTTCTAAACATTTTGCGAATTTGTGTTTTAAATGATGGTTTTGCACAAACTCATAAAATGCATTTTCATAATCATAATCTAAGAACAGTCACTCCCTGGCACTACTCTAGTTACGTCTGACAGTTGATGGAGTGGCGAAAGCACTGACGGCACGGCTAAAATCTCTCAAGTCTCAAGGCATAAAGTCTCTTGAGAGATTTACTGCCACTACTGCCAGTCCTTCAGTGGTATTCTTTCACGTATTTGTATCTAACTAGTAAGTAGTTCAACTTTTAAGTTACATAACAGGCCTAAATTGCAAGTTTCTAATTTCCATGTTCTTGTTGAGAAGGATCGTGTCAACTTATGTATTTATAGTAATCTGACTCTTACTACCCACACTCAGTCCTAAGTCCTATGCGATGACGTCAACTCTCTTCCAGTCTGACAGTTTTCCTCTAATCTGTCGTTCCTATGCATGTTCCAGTGAAACTAGAAAAGAAAGCTTTCCCATTGTAACTATACGATGATTATAAGACTGACTATTTATTCTTTGATGAAGGAATGGCGGCTTACGATTAGTATGCAAACTTGAAACTTTCGGAAGAAAGTGAAATTTTTATACCACTTTTGTTCCCATTGACCGATTCAACAACGAAAAGATTTTTTGAACCCTCTTGTTGAAACTTTAATTTGGCTTCTTTTTGAACTGACGATGAGTGTTTTCCGGCTCCGGCATTTAGGGCTTTAATAAATTTAAGATCACGTGTAGGACGTACATCCAGAAGCAGTTGTTTGTCCAGCATATGTAATTCTATTTGAAAGACGATGGATGAGGCACTACTGTTCAAAGATTGTATAATCGCCTAAAATGTAATCTGATCGTCAAACATTCTTCATTTCCTTTGAAGTTTCAAATGAAAGTCAGTGAGGGAGGGATGCGGGGGCTTTTGATTTAGTTTTTTCTTACGATTTCATGCCTTCTGCCTTTCCAAACAAAATAAACATCAAGTTCTTAGAGTTTAGTATGCTGTCTACTTGTTAGCCTAAGACTAAGAAGCAAAAGGACGCTTAGACTATTCTTTTTGTGTTTTTTTATTTTAGATGGAAGTAGATTCACCAGGACCGCAGCTCGTCTGTGAAAGCGTCGTTGTTTTTGCTTTCATCAGTGAGAATTTGAGTCCACTGGAAGCTCACGTTTTGCGGGTAAGTGATCTATATAGCTATATAGTATATAGCTATAGTATATAGCTATACTGGCAATTATATGACTAAGCTCTTCCATTTTCTCTGCAGATGAACGTAGTGATGGTGGTGTCATTCATCCTTTGCTGGACTCCCTACGCCGTCATTTCCTTCCTCTCTCTTTTCAATGAGAAACTCTCGCCGTTTTGGTAAGATGATGATTATTTGATGGCTCTATCAGTGTAAGCTTTATTGCAATAAAATTTCGTTGGGTCCAAGTTAATATTGCAATTATTGCAAACTTTTACATATGCTATAGGAATGCAGTGCATACTGCATAGATTTTAAAATTGTATGCGTCTTTTTCATACCTTTAATCCAGGAATTGGTTGCACCAAAATGGATGTTGGAACAACGCTTAAAAGCAGTACGTATGTAATAGTATGTCGTGTACTTATCGGTGCAGTAGTCGCGTTCACAGTTTTAATTGCGTCATTAAAAATTGTCATTTATTCACAGACTTTCTTAAATTATAACAAAAATTTAAGCCTAGTGGATAAAGTTCTATCCGTTGCGAAGATTTCTAGGCACTATGATTAGAACCTGAATCAAATGCTCTATCACCATTACCATTGCAATGGTAATGCTTTTTATTGCGCTATTTTGTATGTGTGCATAGGCATCTTAGGGCTCTAAAACGTCGGCCGGCAGGAAAGCCGGTTTTGGGCCTCTTAAATAGGTAGTTGCTTGAAATTGTAGTTAGTACGTGGGAGCCGGCGGCTATAGGGTCTGCAGATTTAACATTTTTAATTTGGATATGAATGTGGAGCTCTTGAAATTCTCCTATTCGAAACTGAGAAACCCTGGAAGTGGAATTGAAGTTTCTATTTATTAATTGAGGAATTAAAGCTAGAGTTTAAAGTTTGTAGATTTGGTTTTTGAATGTATTTGGTTTGAGAGTTGGGAGTTGATGTGTTTATCTGTTGGAAGGTACGGAAGATCTGAAGAGGTTAGGATTCGTAGAGTTTACTAGTAGATTGAGTTAGGAAGGTAATAGTGGAGTAGCTTTAATAAATGCAGATTGTAGGATTGGATTTAGACGGCATGGTCAATTGGAATTCCTTAGACGAGGATGTAGCAAGTTAAATGTGTACAGTTTATATTCATTCCATTTTTAAATTGATAATATTTGAGGGCACATCCATCAACTAATATTTTACATTTAAGAAGTATTACCTGCAATTATAAGGATTTAAGAATTCGGGGAATCATAATTAAAAGGTGAACATTAAGTTCTGAATATGACCCGAGTAATGTAGTACATAATGTGTGTACATAAATGTAAGTGTAAAATATCGAGTAATGTAAAGTGTACATAAATCAAATGTTACTTGTGAATTCGTAGGGTAATGAAATGTACATGCCTGTAAGATATAAATTATCTTCTAATTAATACGTAGAAATATAAATTGTGGAAGGATACTGTAAAATAGACTGAACAAATACGAAACAAAAGTGTGTAGTATACAAACTAACATTTTCAGAAACGTCAACACTGGAAATTACCATTTTTAAAAAGATGTAAAACTAGTAACTACCACCTTCTAAAAGGTCAAAACTAGACATTATCAGTTTCAAATGGATCAAAACTAGAAATTCACACTTTCAAAAAGGTTAAAACTAGAATTTACCATTTTCAAAACATATAAAACTATACATAGGTACTATCGTTTCGAAAACGTTAGACATCTTGGAAACTTAAGGGGATAAATATTTTAGAGATTAGCTAGTCCTCAAACTGACTTAAAAAAGTACTTCTCATTGAGTGTGTTCAGTAAGCAAAAAACTATCGAGTGGAACTTAAATGACCAGTTTGCCTACCGGTCGACTTTCTGGAGCCCTTTCACATCCAATATGTGTATGTAGTTAGTTTGGAGCGAAATTCCAAGAAAACGTTTTCTGTATACTGTATACCATTAGAGCCGATTTCCCTTTAAGCGAAAATAGAAACAAAATAAAAAGTGCTCAAAATGTGCTAAACTTCTTTTTTATGACGTTAAAATGTAAACCCTTTTAGTTTGGGTAATCGCATTAGGAGAATCTTGCTCGAGTTTTTCTGTGCAAGTTGGTGCGGCTAAAGAAGAAGGAAAAGCAGCGCTTTAACACTGCAAACTGCCACTGCACTTGTCAAGTGTAAGATTGAAAAAATTCGGAAACAGAAATACATGCCTAGTCTAGCCAGACTTGACTAGATGATTATGACTAGCCTAGACTTTTGGGCTATTTTGAGGCTTTTGACTTGACTAGACTAAACTAGCTGGCTCTGGCAACACTTGTGACTTGACTTGAGTAGACCAGCAAAAGATCCAGAAAAAAGATGACTGGACTAGACTAGGACCGATTTAGTCTTGACTAGACTAGACTTTTTTCTCGCAAAAAGTGTCACAATTTAAGCTGGAATGATTGACACGCCACTGAAGGCGCAGCTTAATATGTGCTAGGTCCTAAATGGAAATATTTTGAAGCACAGATTATTCTGTTGGGACTTTGAGAGGCTAATAGAATCTCCAAAGGGAATTTTTTCACCTTCCATTAAGACGCTCAAAGACCTAGGCTTTCTCTCAGTACATTTTTGTACGCGCGTTGTTTCTGGTCATTTGACCAGCCAGCTGTAAGGTAATGTTACTTTTGCTTTGTTGGTCAAAAAGTAAAAGCTGCTGCTATTTTTAACTGGTAAAAAAACTTTACAAACTTTAAAGTAAGTACGCATACCTACCACATATTTTATCTACTCTTCAGTAGTGTAAAATTTTTCAAGTTCAAAGTTGTTTCAAAGTTTATAAGGTTTGGGGGAGAAGCTGCGTAAACCTTAAACTTTTGAAGCTTGTGTTATTGAACCTGTTGGAATATGTACTTGGAATGTAATGCTGACTAGTATTTTAAGAAAGTTCAAAACTTTCAACAAGATTTCAATTAACGTGTTCCCTAGACTGTTGTTGACTTGCTATTGAGTGTTGACGTTGGAAATCCCAGCAATATTCGTGTAGGCGTAATATTTGAACAGACACTAGCGAATACTTTTAGTCTGGATTTCGAGGTCAGTGTGTTCTTAAGCTTTGCTTTGGTAAAGATTAGATACTTTCACCATGTTGTTTTGGCTATAAGGAATAAAATACAACTAGGCTGATACTTAAGCACATGTGTTATAATTTTCGAGTTGCAATTTGATAGTAAATGACTGGGATTAACTATAGTAAGTTTGGCACCATTATGGCTCCACAGTTGCAGTGAAGGGCAGATTACATTGCACTATAATTGGTACAAAAAACTCCACGTAGTATCTTGTGCCGGGTCCTTGCAAATATGACATCCTACAATTTGGAGTCAAATGAGTCATTTTTAATTTATAAAATGCCAACAAAAAATAACGCCCATTTTCAAAAAAGCAAAACGTGATATTTCGGCTTTGCAAAGCAGTAAAACATGCGATGAAGCGCTGTTCTAAAAAAGGAAAATTGAAAAGTAACGTTTTAAATTATTGTAAAACATTGTTATTCTTTTCTAAAAAAAAAAAAAGACAAAATGAGATATATTGATATTATCATTTCAAAAACTTGAGAAATATCATGAAAAACGTTTTCAAAGAAGGCAACATGTGATATTATTCATATTATCTTAGAAATCTATATGCGTAACTGCGAATGTCATATTTAAAAAATGCCTACTTAGCAAAACTTGATATTACACTGTTCGGAAAAAAAGAAAATCTGAAAAATAGCGTTTTGAAACATTGTAAAGGATGCTTTTGAACTTTTTCAAAAAAAAGCAGAATGTGATATATTAAGGTTTTTGAAACTTGTGAAGCACGTTACTACACTTTTTCAAAAAAGGCATTACTTGATATTACAATTTTGAAAAGTTGTAAAACATGATTCAACACTTTTTCAAATGGGGCAAAGTTTTATATTAACGCCTCTTTGGGGTATAAAATAAAATACTCCATACAGGAATTTTCACCGTTAGTCGATCGAGTATCACAGAGCAGAGTAACCATCCAACTTATTCTAATCACTAATAATGGTAATCACGTAATTTCGAGCTATGTACATATTTACTCGACATGATTGCTATAGAATTATCTAGTGAATACGTCAGATTTGAACATTACGGGCATTATTACATGTAATAAATAATAATTAGGCTGACCTAATTAAAGGCAAGTAGCAAGGAGGGCTCTCCTATCCTTACCGAAGAAGCTCACACTTTCGTCAAAAGTGTTTTTTTTTAAATTCAGATAATCCAATTTATCGAGCCGTCAACTTGTTAATTACATGCTTCAAAGAAAGTAGTGCAGAAAGCACCTACATACTCACAACTTGAGCCTTTGATCCTACAGATAGAGAATAAATTGAGTGTCTGAAAAGTGTAAATACAAATTCTTAACCAGCTAATTATGAACTAGGAGTCCTCAACAAACTCTTGTCAAACTTTTCTTCCTGTTTACTTTTTCTCTGTAAACTTTGATCTAATTGGGAGCTCGTCTTTGATTGAAGCATCTTTGAAAAAAAACTTTTTTGAATGTACATATTTATACTCAAGTTTCTTGTTTGCTGGGTATCTAGTCAAATATGGGTTGCCAGAAATGAAAAAATTAAATACAAGAACTTGAAATTACATATGTGTTTTCTATTTAAAGTATTTTTGAAAGAAATGCTGCGACTATTTTTACTGTAGTTTCTGATACTCTGTTAGCAACATTTGATTGGAAAGTAGAAACTACATATTATGTACATAATTAGACAGCATTGTATTTTAAAGTTGTGTTGAATGCAATTTATTTATAGTTGCTATAGGCGTCTGTTTTGAATGGCTGTAAATTAAAGTTTTAGTCTTACTAATGAGGTCACACTAATTATTTTTAATAATGTAAGTATAGGTACTTTTATACGACAGTTAATTCCCGCGAATTTGTCAAGGTAAATAAAAATAAAAATAATCCTATTGTATTACATCAACATTATTAATGCTCCTCGGTTTCTGGTCTGGGGTTTCAAATTTTAACTTTAATTCATTACTGTAAGCTTTCTCGCTATCTTTGTCATTAATTCAGTTCTTGTAAGAGGCTTATAGTTTAATTCAATACGGTCTAATTAGGTGATGGGTTTAAATTACTACGGTGCGGTAATGTGGGATTTTCTTCGTATAGCATGTCAGTCTTGGGACCTCGCAAATATTAGGTCAAAAAAGAAAAAATTACAAAGCTACACAGATGTTGGCCTATCCAACAAGTTGTGTAACGTAATATTGAAGAGGCCCCTGTATCAACCAGTACAACGCTATGGATTGAACGATTTAATGAAGCTGACAGAAACTTCTCTCGTGAATCTTGGTCTTCTACTATCGATCCCAATTCCTACCGCACGCTTCCAATAATAAACAACTAATGATTAGTAAGGAAATAGCTTCGAACCTTGAACGTAATCCAAATCTAATTGCGAGCTCTATTGATAACTTTCTAAATTTTACGTATCGTGTGTTCATTAGTGTGTGCTCGGTCATTATCATTAAGTTCCGTTAGAAAGGAAAAGTGGAAATGGCAGTAGGGGCCAAGGCCAACTGACTTTGACTTTCCCCGGGAAGTTTTTTAATTTATTTTGTGTATTAAAATTACTAGTGCAAACAAAATCTCTAAAAGCACCAATGCACCAATTTACAAGTTAAAACAAAACATTTCTGAAAGCAGGTTCTAATATTAGCAAATTCTTGGAAATAGAACACTTTCAATCGATACATATTTTAATTAAGCTTTCAATTTTTAATTCAGCTTTTCAGAATTTTTAAAGTAGGTAGTTTGTGAATGGGCTACTTTTAAAAACTGGCTTCAAAATCACCGATTTATAAAAATCGGCAAACCTATTCGCAACTGCCTCTGAAACCATGAAAAGAATGGTTGGAAAAAGTGCTTTTTCTAGAAAATGAACTTTTCAAAACGGTCAAAACTGGAAATTAGATTTTCAAAAGCATTCGAAACCAGTAACTAAGACATTCAGAAAGGTCAAAACGAGAAATTAACTTTCAAAAAAGATGTAAAACTAGATTCAGCACCGTTTCGAAAAGGTAAACATTTGGAACATTTTGGTTTTCAAAATTGTTATTTCATGTAAATTTTAAAGCAAAAATTGGTAAATATTTAAATAACCTATTTTCAACGCTTTTAAGACGCTTGCTAGACCACTCACAGTTGAGCCGATGATGCACTGCAGGGCAAACCCGAACTCCAAACTTTCCATTTCTATTTTTTTTCTAAGTATGCCCCTGCTCTAACTATAGGAAGGGAAAGTTGTGTGCTGACTAATGAGTTGCTTGATTGACTTTGAGTGCCGTATGGTGTCTACTATAATGGCCTGACACAAAATCTGCTACTATAAGAGATCTTTTTCATACATATTATGTACGGCAGTACGACCCATGCAGTCACAGTCACCACAAATACATATTTGCCGTTATTTCGGGAACTCCCTAAAAGTATCGTGTTAATCCGTGAAACGTCTGAAAATGTGTTCCCGTAATTTATGAGGGATCTCCCCAATGCTTGAAAGTATCGGGTTGTTTCGTGGAACTTCTTTCCAAAAAAAAATCTCCACAGTACGTATAAGTATACGTAATCTTTTTAGTAATAATGACTTCCTGTACAGGATTTTTACTTGGAAAACTTTATCCTCAGCTCACTGTGGACTTTTTTTTGCTGATGTTGGCCCACTCATAATCAAAAAGTAAGTACGTGGGCATTTATGTTACAGTATCTGGGTCAGAGGGCAAATCCCAATTATTGGAAATAAACCATTTCCTTTTACTCGGATTTCTACCTACACTCCTAGTTTACTGAGTAGAGAATAGAAACCAGGGACAAATAGCTAAGCTAAGTGACAGGCAACTGACGGAACACAGTTCTTCTGAACGTGGGCTTCTTCCGCAGCTGCTGATGGAGTGCAATCAGTATCAATTTCTCAAAACCAAATTTGACTCACATTTCAAGATGACAGAAAAGAAAATGAAGACAAAGCTTCAAAGCTCCCTCAGGAAGAGCAAACAGTCACTAAAACAGAAACGGACGTCAGACGTCACTAAGTTCAGTGTCAGTCACAAAATCCGGAAAATCTCATCTTGAAGATGCACAATTCAGAATTGCGGACTTGTCGATGATGTTTCTGTGATAATGATTTATTTTGAAAGCCTGTGTTGAAGTTTTATTAGGAGTCCAAAACCATTCATAGAATTTAGAGTCGGATTCCGAGATGTAGTAATTACCTAATGACACGATATTGATTACCCATAATCATGTCTTCGGAGTACTGAGACTAGTTTGTCAATGTTTTTAATGGAGTACAATAATTATTATTACTGACCTACCGTAAATCCTCTAATAGAACGCCCGCGCACTATTCCATTCAGCCCCTCGGACCCCCGCGTACAATTAGAGA
>JAQFZC010006714.1:0-12157 GCA_034695205.1 Dicyrtoma fusca
TATCCCATTTCCCATGTAGCCAGGTGGACACTCGCCACAAGTCCGGGATCCCTGCATGATTTTTATTTTGTACCATTCTCATAGCACAGTATTACATAATCAGAGCAGCTAACGGTGTATTTATAATTAACCTTTTCGAAACGGTAGTATATTTCGGTAGTTTTACATGCTTATAAAAATTTTGATTACTAGTTTTGACCTTTTTGAAAGAGCCAGTTTCTAGTTTTGATTGTTTTTGAAAGTGTTAATTTCTGATTTTTGATCTTTTTAAAAGTGTTATTTTCTGGTTTTGATCTTTTTGAAAGTGTTAATTTCTGGTTTTTAACCTTTTTGAAAGTGTTACTTTCTGGTTTTGATCTTTTTGAAAGTGTTAATTTCTGGTTTTTAACCTTTTTGAAATAGTTGATATCAAGTTGGGACTTTTTGACAAACTTAACTAGCATAACAAACACTTTTGCAAAGCATTCTTTCAATGGTTTCCCAGTTCCGAATAGACTAAATACTTATTGAAGAAACTTACCATTGTATTAATACACTGAACCATTGGATTCATACTACAGCCCCCGTTATTCGTCAAGCATTCATTGATGTCATCACAGTTGTATCCGTTCCCAGTGTAGCCTACAAGTCGATGGGGATATCCGACAAGCTCAATAAATAAATCATCATGGGTTTCCACTTGGGATACATTATAAATTAGCATGGCGACAGTCAAGGTCAGCGGATGCAGACAAATATAAATAAATCCAGCAAAATATAACCTGCAGGGCAAGGTCCACAGTGAAATGAGCCCGGAGTATTGATGCAGTTGACTCTGGGATTCCGAGAGCATGTTGCATGCGGTCCATTGCACTCGTCCACGTCCACATCACAAGCTGGACTGATTCCATTCGTTTTCCAGCCCTGGCCAAATTATTGAGCCACAGTAATAATTCACATTAATAGTAATAATAATAATAATAATAGTAACACATTCTGTTCGTATAGGAACTCGCATTATCGGTATCAGTATCGATACAGTTAGTATTTAGTATTCTGTAGTACAAAATTTGCTACTTCTGCAAAATACAAAATACACTGTACGGACACACAGTCACCGATACGATGGCGAGAAGGAGAGGGCAAAAAAACAGGCTAATATTTTATATTTTGCGTACTTGATCGCAGATACAAGTGAAGGGCCGGGATCCGGTACTTTGGCTGATGCACATTCCATGGCCACATAATTCCCATGCTGGACCCGTGGAGCAATCTCCAGATCTTTTGGTGCAATGAATTCCCTGCCATCCTGACCGGCATTGACATCTGTCAAGAAAGCGTGGGTTCGTGTATGATTTATGAGTGATGAGAGATAATTTGAATTTTCACACATAAACCTTTCAGAGTCGTTACGCGTTGAGCGTTGATTTTGTTAGAGATGCCCGTATATACACATGCGTACATTTATCAAGGCATTTTATTTACTTATTAGAATTTAAACGGAATTTAAAATTGTGTTTCTTCCAGTAAACGTAAAAGCGTGTGTTTTACAACTTTCTAACAGTGGGTCTTGTTGATGATGGAGTTTAAAACATTGTGCAATGTTAGTACCTAGATGTGCTATTTTTTTGCTAGGATTTTGAAACATTAGGAAATTAAGATTATATTACATCTATTGTAACTTTTTAAATCTATAACAATACACCTACACTGTTTACACACTAAAATAGAAAAGTGTGGTAGTGACAGGGATGACCCTCCTGCACACTCCAGACTGATTGATTAAGTGCCTCTATTCGTGTGTATGGGCATTGACGCACTAACACCTTTCGTAACATTTTGTAGGAAGGAATTTTATTATTAAATTTGAAACTCACGTGTATCCTCCTGGTGTATTGACACAAGTGGCCCCATTCTGACATCCCAGATCCGAACCTTGCAGCATATTACATTCATTTTGATCCGTTTGACAGCGATTTCCCTAAATCATCATCAATGTATGGGCTCGTTATTAAGCAAAATTACCTACGTATGTGATATCTGCGTGTAGAGTGTAGACGCAAAGTAGGTAGGACCTCAAGCATAGGAATCGAATGCTTCAAATATTAATAGAATTAATAAGTAATTTATTGCAAGCGTATGTATAAGCGCACAAACTCACTTCCCAACCAGATGGACACCAGCAGTATGGACCATACATAGTCGGCAAACACGTCCCACCATTTTGACAGGTGTTGGCATCACATGGATTTGTATCTGGATTTGCTATACTTCGAATGCGTGTCTCAATTGTTTCGACCTGTAACGATCGTTCAAAAATCCAAACCAGTCATTATTCCAATAATATATAACCCATAAAGCAAAGAATAAAAATATAATGAGTAATTATTACTTACTCGCTGTCTCAGACGTCGAATACGGCCGTTCACTTGAGTTATAAGTCGGCTACCTCCAGCCTAAAATGCGTTTTAAAATCATCATTTTGTACTTTCAATTCAATGTTGAAGATTTGATGTTTTTTGCTGTTTGGTTTGTAAATCGAATTAATTATAATAAGCTTTCGGCTACAGTTCAACATTCAACCCACAATCAGCTTAAATAAGGCTAACAATAACATTACATAACATTTATTTAGATTTAATTTTCTTCGTAAACAAGAACTATAATATAATACCCTATTTAAGTCGTTCGTTCAATTCATTTTGGTCAATAATAATGTAAAACTTTGTGGAAGGAAGGAAACTGTATTATTTGTACAATGACAGGAGTTCAATTATCTATGAATTATCTTATAATCTTCACAATGGACGTCTACTTCAATTAGGAAGGTACACACATTTTCAGGAAAATTATACAAACGAAGATTATATTCTCATATACTCTCCTGTAAACTCCATGCGTACCCTATGACATCCTGTAAATACGGTAAATTATTAGTGTCTCAAGGTACTATTTCCAAATCCTTATTCCCATGTATGACAGCATGAATAAACAATGAAGGTATAACGGAAAAGTTATATCAATTTCAAGAAATTCCGTACAGCTATAACATCTCTGAACTTGCCCCACATTTCCTTTTCATATGAAAGGCTTTCTAAAGATTAATCATCATTGAGTACGAGGTAGGTACATATTATATAACATCCTTAAAAGGATACTGAAACAATGTATTTACGATTACGAAACAAGTTTGCAAAATCCTTAAGCAGATACAATGTACCTGGGTAATGGGATTAAATGTGGGGGTCTTCCTTCTTTAGACTGTTGTGATTCGCAGTATATGTACAGTACCTACCTACCTATTTAGGTATTAACCTTTTCGAAGCGGTAATACATATATCTTAGTTGACCATGTTTTTGAAAATGGTGATTAGCACTTTTGACCCTTTTCAAAGTGTTAATTCCTTGTTTTGGCTTTTTTTAAATTGCTAATTACTAGTTTTGCTTGATTTTAATAACACTGATTTCTTATTTTGAATGTTTTTGAAAACGTTAATTCCTTGTTTTGACCTTTTTTGAAAGGGATAGTTACTAGTAATTGTGCTTTTAAAAACTTAAATTCCTTGTTTTGACTTTTTTGAAAGGGATAGTTACTAGTAATTATGATTTTGAAAACTTAAAATTCTAGTTTTGAACTTTTTGAAAAGTCAATTTGTAAAATAAACACTTTTTTATAGTCATCTTTCCATGGTTTCACAGTTCCTAATAGGTTAATAACGGTTCTTACATTATCGGTTGAAATGGGAATGGGAAGTAGCTAGGTCCTTCCATATAATATGATAACTTAGAAACGATATTTTGGAAATTTGAAAATAACTAGTTTTGCAATTTTGAAAGCGTCCTTTTTTAAAAAAAAATAAAACAAGGCTTATAGATTATTGCGCTTTTGTACTTTTTTCAAAGTTAGTAGCACATTTCATCTTTTTCGAAAGCGTTTTGCCAAACAACTATGATTATTCTTATGTACATATTTGAATTCACATTTGCATGCACCCAAAACCAAAGAGGAAGGTAGGCGTACTTCAAAGTTCACTCATACATGGATTTTGAGAATATGACTAAAGCTTCCGTCTCCGTCTCCGTCCACTGTCTGGTTTTATATACGGTAGCTTTAGCCGTATTTGTGCATAGGAGTATATGCACAATTTATTGTATTTAGCTATATCTAAATTATATGACTGCTTTGTAAATTTGTAGACCAACTACAACTGCACAAGTCGATAATAATAATAATGTTTTAACTCCCACGAAGGAGGTCGTTCTCTCATTCATTCTATTGAATTGCATGGCTCATTTCTCCATTGTAATTGCAAGAATGCATAAGAACCAACGCAGAGCCGCATCACAACACAACTAAGAACTGAGAGATGCTCTGGCTCTGAATCGTATTTTCCTTCGAGTATTCATAATCCATAATCTCCTTGTCGTTGTAATATTGTATTTACTTAAGTTAATTGAAAATGTGTATAATAACTATAATAAGGCGTGTAAGAGGTAACGCCGCCATCCCTTAGGGGTCGTCCATCAATTGCATATACACAATTTCAGGAAATTTTGCATTTCCGCCCCTCAAATCGTAAGTCAGGCGACAGAAACATCGGCGACTGAAAATCTCCTAAACTGAATGCATAATTTATGGACGACCTTTAGATAAACATTCACGCAATTATAAGACATATAACCTAGAGAAGAATAGTTCACCTTGAATTTCAACAGAATTTCAGTAGAATTTCTATCAGTATTATAACTAACTACACTCTATTATTATCTATAACTACACTATTATGAGCCTGACTTTGTTTAATGGCTGATATTATGTCCTTAAAATAATTATTTTTGGCTGTATTATTGCGTTCAAATGAATGAGTGGCGGCGCAACTGGAAATGGAGATCTTTTGTTACACAAATGACTGTTACGATTACAACCAGTGCTTTATTACCATTGTCCATCAAATAAATAAGCCTCCGCTCCGGTCCGTCTGTGCTTTTCTTTACTGGAAGGGTGCACAAACGTAGGTATACAGTAAGGCTACCTACATAGTTTCTAATGCAAACGGAGGCAATTGGATAACAGAACGGAACCTTCTTCAGTTTATTTTAGTGTAATGACTTTCCGTTTTTTTTCTTTCATTGCCAAATTAATACTGTTGGTTGTGGGGCGCGTTCCTTGGGTATTTACCATTACGGGAATGAGAAGGAAAGAAAGGAGGCGTATATTTTTAATATGCATCTAGGTAGGTATACTTTTCAGTGCCATCGTCAAATGAAGCTTTCGTATGTAGGGAAACTGCTTTTAAAGACAAAATAATCCTGTGAATGACAATAGCATTGACTTGACGATGAAAACATAACTTACCGAAGGCGAGCTGAGATTTGACGCAAGTTGCCTTTCTACAGCAATGAGCCGGCTGTCCAGTTGGTCAATTTGACTAATCCTCCGAAACGACTGGATAAAATTATATTTTTACTTCAATTATAAATTATTCAAGATAGGTACACAAACTATAGGTATGTACGTATCTTGGAACTTAAAGAAAGTTTCAAACCTGCTCTAAATGGTCGATCCTGGATGAAAAACCAGAAGAAGCATTTGTAGGCACCCCAAATATCCTTTTGAAAGAATTTAAATCTCTCGTACTATTTTGGACCTGAAATTGTTTTGTGTAGTAATAATAATGCATGCAGTATTATAATTTATTATTACAGAAACGATTGCTTTTTAGTTTTATCTGTTTAGAAACGCACTGTAGCATTTGACTTTACATACGCAATAAATGAGGAATCGCAATTATCAGCAGCACTTACGGAGTAAATTAATGACTTGAGTTCCACGTCATTAAATTTTATATTCCCAGTTCCATTTGCAACAAAGTATAAATTTCGACGCGCTGCCGGCGATATATACAGGTTCCCATCTTCAATGTAGATCTGTGGTCTGTTGAGGAGGAATTATAGGAAATATATACGAATTTTCAATTGCAATTAAATTTTACACTAGTTACTGTCGTTTGCAGTGAAATACATATAACTTTCATAATAATGATTCTCTTACTGAGATAATTCGAAGTTAAAGGCTTGACTTGAGCACAAGAAAATTGTCGCCAACCAAGCAGCCAAGTGAAAGACAAAATTGCTGAACGATTGATTTGACATTTTAAAAGTCATGATTATAGTAAATGAACTAATTATTGAACGTTAGATCTTGTCGTAAGTGGTACTACCATAATTAACACAAAACTTAAATTAATTATCACAATCACAGCTGTGTTAATATATATACATTATCAGGTATCTTGGTATAACTTTTGTCTTGGAGACACCTAATTTATGAATGAATATTGAAATAACTAATCTAAGCTATTTAAATTGTGGAATGATCTGTATGGATCCCAAAATTAAATGTGGAGAACAATTTCACTGGAAATGAATATGTTTCCAGCTATTTTTGGATAAACTGTGAAACCTACACTAACACTACTGATCTGTCGTTAGAATACCAAATTAAATTTTGTTACAAAATAGGAAAAGCTCGAGAGTTGAAAGGGTTTATGAAAAAGGAGATCAAGTGTAAGCTAAAGATGAAAATTGAGCAACATGGACATAGCTCATAATACACAAAATGAATGGAAATGGACATGTTTTCTGTTGCTAGCAGGCAAACCATCTAATATCGTATATCTGGTATATTGCACAACGATATGTGCTTTTGTGGAAAGTTTGCGAAAATTGATACTTGAATCACGCCTCTGAAAATTGATATTTTTTTAACACATCTGTTTTTCGTACGATCTCTGATCTGTCCGTTTTAGCTTGTTACACAAATACTAAATAGTGGTAATATTAGTATGAGAATCTATAATAAATTATTCTTTACCCCATTGAGCATACGGCATGCATACAGGTGGCAAGCACATAATTAGACAGTTTACTTGCTTTTTCAACGAATAAAATGCATAGCATGTAGTTTTTGTACAGATTTCATAATACTTTGTATTTACGTAATATTACATACTGAAAGGATGGCATCTAAAATCTCCAACTTCTCTCAGCCCTGCTCTCTGGCCATAATTTATAATTAATTAAATACCTTCGGCACACTGGATAAAAACGATAGCAATTTCTACAGTAACGATTTCTAATTAGAATTTATTACAGATACGATACACTGATTAACGAATAACATAATTTGGTTTACTATCCAAAAAATACAATTTATTCGTCATCATTATATTTTTGATTAGGCTTTTTTAATCTCTTTACTGTTGAATCAATGAACTTACTGCTTTTCTCTGTCTCGTCTCACAATGTCTCAAAGTCTTAATCTTTTCTCTTAATCTCAAAGTCTCAAAAGGATTAAAAGGATTCGATTAACAAATTACTTACAGTTTAAAAATCACAATTTACTTGCGATTGGGTTATTTTGCTCTTTAACAAATTCACAACTTGATGCAAATACAAAATGCTACATCATAATTGCTGCAAATTCCCAAATATGAACACCTGTTACGAAATTCCAAGCGAAAATTCGATTAAAAAGAAAACAGAGGTAGAAACCAGCTTATGTTCATCAGTTGGTGCGGATGGAGACAAGATTGACAGGAATGATGCAAGTATTGTAAGTATAGCGGATCCTTTCCCCCCTCAAGATCATAATTGTAATCATGGTCGTGGCAGTTATGATGCTTTCGGTAGATTATGGAATTTGTTTGGGTCGGATTCTGACTGTGAAGAAGAGAAGAGAAGGCGGAGGCTGCAGGTGGAAAACGAAGCTGGTTTTCGGAGATTGGTGTCTTTGTACCCTTTGACGGCAGAAGGGGAAGGTAGAGCAACTACAATCATTGTCACAGAATCTTTGATAGATGACTTTGTGACCTACACGAAAATATCTGCGGAGGCTGGAAGTAGATGCAGCTGCCCAAAAGAAACGGAGGAAATAAAATTCTTGGAAGTTCAAGCTCCCAGCGATAAACCTGATAATAAAATGGAAACCCATCAAAATCAAAGTACAAATGATCGAAAGCAGTTGACCTTATACTCAGCTACAAGTTTCCAGAAATATTCGGACTCAGGGAATAAACAACAGGAAACAAATCCAATGGGAATGAAAGATGATTATGATTGCGATTACAATAATAACTACAATACGCTAAATGATACTAATGCTAATGATGATTATGATGCTGTAATGGAAATGCTCTTATACAACACTGCTAAGGCGGAACAAATAGAATTTCAGAAAAAACTACATTTTTTGCCCATCACCAAAAATAAGGAGGAAGCAAATTCTAGTAGAATTTCCAGTGACATCAAACCCCTGGGATTAATCAAATTAAATCCAGTTCCACTTCCAGAAGACGAGGGCTGCCAATGGGAAATAGAAGCGACGTCTTTGTCTACAGCTCTTCATGAAAGCGTCCTTTCCCCTCCTAACACAAAAACAGAGACAGCTCAAAGTAAAATCAAAAACGCCGGTATTTTTATCGAAAATAAAAAATCCAACAATGAAAAGACTAAACTACAACATGAAATCAACGAATGGGTCTCTAGTGGGAATTGGATGAAAGGAGAAAATAGTGTAGAAGACACAGAAACAGAACCCTTAACTAATTTATTCACATCACTGCCACGGCCATTGAAAATAAACTGCCGGAGCCATACTAATTTTAAAACACGCAGAAGTAAACCTGAGTGCAATAGCATTTATTGCTGTGGGGACGAGACTTACGCTTACGAATACAAGACAAACACAATGAAAGAAACAGATTTGTCATTGACAACATTAACAGATGTTTTAGGAACTTGTGAACACAATTCTCAAAAAATATTGAGAAAACCATGGATTTCAGCCAGCAGTGAAACGGCTGGATTCACAGTGAAACGTTTTAAAGAAACAGAAAATGGTAGAAGCGATTAACACTAAAATTATGTCTTTTGTTTTTACATTGATATTATATTAATCTTCATAAAATTGTTTGATTGATTGAATCTATTTTTTAGATGGTTTATACATATACATAGTAATTAATAATTTGGATTTTGTGTCCTCAGCTAACGAAACGGCCGAAATCCTAGAATTTCCACAAGTTACTGAAATTGAAGTTGATGAAGGAGCTCCTCAAGAATTCAGTATTGACGAGATGAGTGAGGATGACGGTGAGATTCCTGGCCCTTCCCGCCCACTAGCATTAACAGCATTAACAAAAAAAGAGACGAGTGACCCGAAGACGGCTCAAGAAGTGAGTGAAGAGGAGAATCAATCAGTGTCGTCAATCTATCACGCAGCTCACACGGAATCTCTCATATCAAATTCGAATTCGAGTCGAGATCAAAACGGACAAAAGAATAATAATGCATTATTATTATTAGGCAGCTCGGACTCGACAGTGTCAGGTATAGATATGGATGGGCGGTCCCTCGAAGAAGAGCTGGTGAAATACAAAGGGATGAAAGTGTGGATGGGGCTTAATAAAGATTTCGACGGAGATCCATTGGACATTGACCCAGCTCAGGCTTCCAGTTTCTCCATCCCTGCTGAAATGGTAGAAATGGAAGTTTTGTGGGCCAATCGCCGATTTATTAAAAGTGATGACATGGGGAAGGAAGAAATTTTTATTCCGGCTGACTTGGACCACTATGAAGACGATTTGTCTCTTTCCCGACAAGATTCGCCACTAGAAAATCATGGGTCGATGATGATAATGAAGGGAGATCGTCGTTTGAAGAGAAACAAAACGAAGGGTCAAAAAAAGGAGGAGAGAAATCCAAACTGCGGGTTGGATCGGGCATCTCCAGGTACGAGTTGCTCTAATGAAACCTCCAGTGCTTCTTCCATGGGTTTTGATTATGATGAGGATAATGAAGGGGAAAATAAAAGTGGGGAGAGCAGTGCAAGTTCAGCATCAGGAAAGTCAACTTCAAGCAATGGACATATTTCTTTTGAAGGGTCATCTTTGAGCGATGTCGAATACAGCATTTACGATGTGGAGTACATGGGGAGACAGGACATCTTTTGGCCAATAATGACCAAAAGCGAGAGACAAAGTTTGCAAAAATTAACGTTCCGTTCTAGTTCTAAAATAAAATAACACTGCAAAGTTTTACATTTTATTTTGATACGTTGCATTGGGCATTGAAGTAAATTATGTATCAAACTTTAATATCGAATTAACTGATAATTATTGTATGCCCGTAGTGGTTGGAGCTCCTTCAGTGGTAGAAATCGGAAGCGAACAAGGAAGTTCTACAGGATTTATAGTACAACTTAATGATGAAGATGATGTCAATTGTAAATATTTATCAAAATCAAGGAAAGCAGTTTAACTAAGAAATTATTTTCAGTCATGAATTTATAATTTTTTTTTTAAAGTTGTAGTTCACCCACACCGCGAAGTCGAAAGTTTCCATCTGGAAATGGAGCCTGAAGTAGCTGAGGAAGCCATTGAAGCTCAAGAACTTCAAGTTCCAATAAAAACCGAAGATATTTGGGCTCAACGAGTTCCAGGACCACCCAGACACTTATCCGGTCCTCCTGGTCCGGATTATAGCGGTGGAGCGACGTATGCAAAGTTGGAAAGTTGTCAAGTCTTGTATGTTTATGACTATGAGATACTTCTATAATGCTGTGTTCAATAATATCGTTTTTTGTTTTGCTATTTGCCCATTTATTTTACGCAAAATAATTAGTTTTGACAAAGATACTCATTAAATGATTGAATTAATTGTTAATTGTTAATTTACACTCCAGTCTTAAACTTTCAAAAATCAAAATCTAGGGCGGGTCGACGAAATTTGTGATGTTATATCATCCCCTAGATATCTAGGGGAAACTGTGACAGAACATTAAAGTTAAAATCAAAGATCAATTTACCTCCAAACCCCTCTCACGATTCAACGAACCTACCCTAGACAATTCTTATATTGCTTTAAATTGCATTTAAAAAAAAACAGAATTATTATTATTTTAAGTATTTACTTAATATTACAGCTAATTTTTGGTTTTATTTTCTTTCAGGTAATCACTCTTTGTTTGTGTTGGTACAAGTAGTTTTCTGTGACATGGTAAAGCCTAAACAACTTTTTTCAATGTATTCCTCTTTCATCTTTTGGTAAATATTGGTAATATTAGAAATATAATACAATGGTCATTGACACATGATTGATATGACTTGGTTAAATAAATAATTACATAAATCTTTCCTTGAAAGTGTGCTTAATGCTGTAAATTGCTGTGTTGCGGTCGTTACACACATTTTTTATCCTTATTTTATTATACAATACAACTTTACAATTATTAACACAAAACCTTCAAGTACTTGCCTTGCAATATTAATATTACCTTGTACCTACATATCGTGGGTGAAGAAGCAATGTGGCAAAAGTGGCAGTAAGACCAATCTCTTCGTAAAAGAATTGTGTCGCATGTCCAGCGTCCCCTTTATATATTTTTGACATTAAGGGAAATCCTAACTCAGCTTTGTACCTAATTAATTACAAAAAAGTGTAAAATACCACTTTACACATTTTTGAAAAAGGATGAGTAAAATTGGTAGTTGCACTTTTCAAAAATGTGTAAAAGCGGTATTTGCACTTTTCAAAAGTATGTAAAACTGGCATTAGTATTTTTAAAAACTGGTAAAACTGACACTGGCTCTTTTTTAAATAAAGTAGGTACCTACGTACTAAAAACAATATAAAGTAAAATTGAATGTTAGTCCGTCAAAATGTTTTTAAAGGGACACTGGACTTGATTCAGAATGCATTTCATCAGCGGATTGGACTTACGCCACAATGCTTCTTCACCCACTCCACGGTATATTATACTTAACTTAACCTGTTCGGAACTGCGAAGCCATCAACCATGGAAAGAGTGCTTTGAAAAAGTGTTCATTCTACAATAAACTTGTTCAAATAGATCAAAACAAGTAATTAATACTTTTCAAAAAGGTTACAACAAGAAATTAGCGTTTTCAAAAAGGTCAGAACTAGTAATTTACAATTTATAAATATGGTCAAAACAAGAAATTAACGTTTTCAAAAGGGTCAAAATTAGAAATTAACACTTTCAAAAGGGTCAAAACTAGTAATTTACAATTTATAAATATGGTCAAAACAAGAAGTTAGCGTTTTCAAAAGGGTCAAAACTAGTAATTTACAATTTATAAAAAGGTCAAAACAAGAA
>JAQFZC010006715.1:0-12157 GCA_034695205.1 Dicyrtoma fusca
CCTTATACATACGGGAATCGACCATTTAATGCTAATCCTAATATATGCTCATGGAATTGGGGCCCGTTTATACCTACAGCACTCGGCCATGGATATACCACTGCTATGGTCTTAGGTGCATATATAATGCTTTTTAAACGCAGCCCATGTTAAATTTACCTACTTGGGCATACGGATTCTGCTGTTGGCGTTGCGTTGCAGCTTCAATTGAAAGGATTTTGGCCCCTTTGCTTCTCAGTTTTGTCACTACTTTGAAGGCAACACACACCAAGAGTAGATTGCAAACATAGTTTGTACCACAGCACAGTCAGGATGGGCTATATGGGTAAGCGTAAAGTATAAAACGCTAGTAAAGAAGCGGAAAGTATAATAATAATCAGAATGGTTTAAGAATGCACAAATTGTCAGTAGTAAACATTTAGGTTGTAAGTATATGTGTTTTTATTAAAATGTATCTCTGCACACCTAACAGTGGACAACTTAATACTAACAAAAAAAACTTATTATTCGGTCTTATCGTTGGCTTTCTCGTTGATTTCCAGGCGTTTGCACTTTAAAATAAGTAACCCAGCCTGGAAGTCTTGGACTTAAATTGCATTTTATATTAGCAGTGGAAAATGGAGAGACTAACAAGCTTCGTTCGGGACAGTACTATAGCCTACAGCATTGTGCTCTTTGTTGTGAATTCCATCGAGTTTATAATTTACTGGCTCGCCATTCGCTTGACGCCAATAGTTAAAACCATTACAAAGAAGCGCCTGATGAAAATGAGTGGAATTTCAATAAATCCGGATTCAAACTCCGAGAAGCTGGGTGACTTGAACGTAGTCAATGATGATTGCTATGCCCTTGTCACCGGGTGATTACTAAAAACGAATGTTTTGATTACAAATAATATTCATTAGTATAAATGTTATAATTCATTTCACACCCTTTGGTTTTGAATTCTGCATTGACTATAGCTACCGAACCCTGGGTCTCGGCGAGGCGTACATGAAGGGCTGGTGGAACTCGAACGATTTGGAAGAATTCTTCTTTAAAATTTTTTCAAATGACCTTCAGTACGACCTTCTCACTTTCCCCAAATTCAGTCGAGCCATGGACTACCTCAAGCTTGGGTTTTTTAACCTTCAAACTCCAGCAAAGTCGTGGGAGGTGGGACTTAAGCACTTTGATTTAGGTGGGTATACAGTTTTAATTTACAGGGCGTCGGCGAAGCAGGAATCTGGCGTAAGTGCAGGGGTAGCTTTAAAGCAGTATTGCGACGATGGCTTAGTGTCAATTCTAATAATGTCATTTTTATACAAGTACTTACGATTAGTTAATTTCTCGCCTGAATGTTTTTATTAAAAATGCAAAACATTTTTACACATTACTAAAAAGAAGTCAAATTGGGATATTTGTACATTTCAAAAGTATGAAATTGCATTTTTCAAAAATGCATCAGTCGAGTTATTGTTTTACTTTTGTAAATTTTTAAATGCGTAATACTGACATGTGTACTTTTTCAGAAGTTGTAAAACTTGTGTAAAGTTGGTATTTTCACTTAATTAAAAGTGATAGAACAGCTAGGCTTTTTCACTTTTTCAAAAGTGGTAAAATTTGTGTTTGCACTACTCAGAACTGTGTATAACTGGCATTTTCATTATCTCATGTGTAACAAAGGTGGTAGAGTTTTGGGTTGGCGGCCAGAGAGAGAGGTTCTCCTGTCTCTCTGTCCGTCGATTATGGACTCAGGTCTTTGTTGTGGTTGCAGTGCACGGAGTTCTGCACGTACCGAATTACTTGACGAATTCGGGGGTGCTGAACTCGTGTGGACGTGTATTTGCATCTTTGTCAGCGACGCCTGGAATTTTCTTAAGTGGAAAATGGACAAATTGTTCGTAGAGGATAGGGAGCTCTGGCAAACCTGTCCTCACCAACCTGAACAGACCGTACATACGTTCGCGATTGGGGATTCCTGGCATAGAAGACTCGTAAATTCATATCATTCTAAATTAGTGATTAGGGATCTTATGGTAATAAATAGGGGTAAAGGAATAGCTAACGACGTTCCACGGATTTCACAATCCATCTACATAATTGGTTCTGTCCTATGCATAAATTCCTAAATTAAAACTTGTAGTGGTGATAGCAATGGTCCCAATTTAGTGGACTGAACTAAGACGTGTTTGGCACGGCCATAAGCGTGTTGAATACTGAACTCCTAAAATACATACATACATAGGTACATACAACAAAGGTGGTACTGACACTTTTTAAATGTGGTAAAACTAATATTTGCATGTTTTAGCGCTGCGCTCTGCAAAACTGTAATTTTATTGCACGTTTCAAAAATTTATACAAAATTGCAATACAAACTTTTTAGAAAGTAGTAAAACTGACGTTTTCACTTTTCATACAAGTAAACAAAAATCGTGCGTACACGTTTTCCAACGCAGTATAATCAGCATTTACACTTTCTAACACTGAAGTTGACACTATATTTACGCACCTAGGTACTGAAAAATGTCACGCCAAAATCTTAGAGTTTCTGCTCCTCGCCCCTTGGTCTAGTCACAAACCTCAGATTTAACATCCCTACCTGGGATATGGCAATGGATTCCCCTGGGTCCTCAGGACCTGTCTCGACTCGAGTCTGTCCTCACTCCTTCGATGGCGTCACTGACTTGTATATACCTTGTATTACCTTAGTATATGGGTAAAGATGTCTAGAGGTAACTATCTACTACTGTTGTCAATACACATTTTTTTCATACATTTATGAATAATTTTTCTTTGCTCGTTAGTATTGATTCTGTCCAGCTGCTCATTCTCTACAAAATTCCAATCCCTGCACATAATCATTTTACCAATACACTTGTTATTTAATTTCCGTTTTTGTAAGACTTGAAGCAGAATTAATAGTCTTCTTTGTCTTCTTTCACGAGATTAATACGCATGGTAAATGCGATATATATACTTCCGGAGGGTTGTATAGTAAGCACTTGAAGCCTGGCTTGAATTTCACTATTAAATATTTAGTGTTATGTTACTTCCACCAACAAAATTTTATTACTTTCAAAGCGGAAACTGAACTTACGCCAACATGCTTCTTGAACCACGACATGCACTTACGTTGGTTGACATTTTATTACCAGTAATGATGTATGACTTTGTTAATAAAATTCGTGTATCTCTCCTATTTTACTACAACTTTAGGCAACGAGCTCTACGAGAAGATGCTGGGCAGAACGATGACGTACACCTGCGCATACTGGAAGAACGCAAAAACCCTGGAAGAGGCTCAAATCCACAAAATGGAGCTCGTGGCTCGAAAGCTTCAACTCAAGCCGGGTATGAAGGTCCTGGAAATGGGCTGCGGTTGGGGCGGCCTTTGCGAATATTTGGCGACCAACTACAAAGTTCAAATGGTGGGCTGCACCATTGGTGTCGAGGGGGCCAAATACGGTCGGAAGCGTTGCCAGGGCCTCCCAGTGGACATCCGGGTTTGCGACTATCGCGACATTAACGAGAAGTTCGACCGAATCGTTAGCGTGGGAATGATCGAGCACGTGGGTCGTTGGAACTACCGGACTTTCTTCAAAGTGGCCAATCGCTGCCTAAAAGACGATGGGATTCTAGTGACCCACTGCATTGGGGTCAATGACACAAAGGTCCCCACAGTCGACCCCTGGATCATCAAATATATTTTCCCAGGGGGATGTTTACCGGTTCCAAGGAATATTTGTGAGGCCTCCGACGGGCTTTTTGTAATTGAAGACTGGCAAAATATGGGCTACCACTATTACAGAACCCTTAAAGTTTGGCTGGAGAATTTTAATAGAAATTGGATCAGTTTGAAAAAAAATTACAAAGAGCCAGAAACGTTCTACAAAATGTGGACTTATTATTTAATTCAGTGTTCAGCTGGCTTTAAAGCCCGCCGGATGCAAGTCTGGCAGGTGGTTTTTACGAAAAAAGGCCTAGCTGGTGGCTTTGAGGCTCCACGATAATGCGTTCAATTTAATTCTTTTTATTTCACTCTGTGATTAATTAACGAATAATGTTAAACGAAAAATAAAGGTCGGTTCTATATCACATTATTTATTTTGTCTCACTGTCTGAAATAGCCAATGCAATGACTTGAACAACCATTATTGCCTTGTAAGTAGAATAACTGAAATAACTTATTTAGTTTAACATTAGCATCACTTCAATGGTTTCTGTCCAAGCTAGTGGCGCGGGACTGGTGGTGCCTCGCACTTACATTAAGAAGCAAATGATTATACGTAATTTTGCCTCTTCAGCTTCCGCAGGTAAGCTGCACCCGAATCCATTAAATACCAAAAGAATTCTACTAGAAAACTGTGGATCAGCATCCGTCATTCAAAAAGTACTGCTTGTTTGAAATGAAAGAGTTTTGTTGCCATATTAAATTCAAGATTAATTATTATAGTTTTTGAGAAGTGGTGGAGTTTTTTATTGGGGTCATTTGCAATTCATTTTTTATTTGAAGAATACTAAATGAAAAAATACTAGAAGAAGAAGAAAATACTAATTTTTTACTAAAAGAATACTAGAATTTTTTAGAGCAGCAAAAGTAAAATCTGTTGTAAAAATATGTTTATGATATTGGTATAGTAGTAGTAAAGGATACTCTTCCCTACGGGCATATCGCCCATGGAAGGATCACAATTTATATTTGCTGCATAATTCTTTCATCTTTTACATGAGTAAATGGTATACATATTGACAATGGAATATATCGTTTGAGTTGAAATATTTGTTATTATTAATTATACGTATTTGAAATTAGTAAAAGTACATAAGTTTGTTGAAGTTCGACTTTAGCTAGAGAATTATTATAAGTGTTTGCTATAATTAGACAACATATTGAATTTTAAAACGACTTAATTGAAGAAAACATATAGTAGTAAACGCAGGGTTAAGAATAAGACGACTGTTGCAATGTAGTTTTTCACCTTTTATAATGCTCATATTAATAAATTATACTTCGGGCCAAATTCAACATGGTTATTACTTAAGCTATAGTTTACTACTTTATACTTTTTATACTTTATACTATTTTATACTTCCGTATAATTTTGTCTGCATACATTCATGTATGCAGACAAAATTCCAAAATCCAACTCCAAATCAAACCATGTACATTCACATACATGGTTTGATTTGTTCTCTTTTGCTTTTTTCAGAAGGATATAATGAATTTTATTTTCTGTTGCATTACGCCATTTTTCGATGTAAATTGCCTTAGTGCTGGTGTGGTTTTTGAGATTTGATTTGAGGTGCCACAAAAGTGGTAGATCGATATTTGGTGGAATTTCAACCATCACGGGTCGAGGTCCGATTTCTCGTTGCTGGCCTAGTTTTGCTTGGTAAAATTCGAAATTGTCCATATTGATTATATTCGAATCTTTTTCCGCACATGGTCTGAACTGCATATGTCCACTTTAGATCCGGCCACTGCAAGAAGTAAAGTTTTAAACAGCTGCAGTTGAATACGCACCACGTGTAATTTTTGCACTACACTTTTCTAAATTCTACTGAAAAAAGCAAAATTTTTAAACGCATTACATACATAAATAAATCGTGAGAATCGTATATCAGTTTCTAAATTATTACTAAAACAATCAAAAATCTGTACAATCTATTTCGCCAGGGAGCCAATATAAAAAAATTATTTTTCCTTGAAAGCTGTACCTTGCAATTGTAAGGGAAGTGGCAATCCATAAACAAAGCAATTAAATTATTCTGACTAGTTTTGAATGAGTGCATCATTCTCTACTACTGTTATTGTTTTGCAACGTACTAAAATTAATCTGTACATACGCAATTAAATTAAATGTAAAATAGGTTTAGAAACTATTCCCTCTCGTTCTATAGCTTGTTGTCCGGTGTTGGAAACAATTAATTTATTTTAATGTATTGCCTTGACAACTGAAACTAAATAAATCAGAATCAGAATCCTTTTCTAAACGAAGATGTGAATGAACTCGTCAGCAGATTCTTTAAAGGCCTCACCAACTAGGTCGTACGCGTCACTCAAGTCACTCAAGGGTTCGGCAACGTTTCCCGATTATCCCGATTCTCTTTTCTAGCCGGAAGTGCAGCGCTTCTGGTTCACTTCCGCCAGACGTCACTGCCTTGAGTCGATGCGACACTGCCTAACTCCCTGTCTCTACCATCTGTACGCTATGTGAAAGTCTCACGTCTCTTTGATTTGTAGTAATAAACGTGATGTCCTTTAAGCAGTGTTAGTGCTGTACGGCTAATGTAAAACTTTATTCACCAGCCTCCTCTCTCTCATATAATATTTACAATAATCCCACAGCCCAGTTAGCTTGTAGGTTCACACAATCCTTAAATAACATTAACAAAATTCAAAAAAATCAAAGCTCACAAACTATAACAAATTATTAATAAATAAATTAATAAATAAAATAAAAAATAGGGACTGGGGAAGCGATTTGTAAAGTTGTAAGTCAAAATCTGTAGAGACCAACAATGAACGTAGGTGTCTTCTCGGTGATACAGAACGGACTGAAGGGAATCCAGCTCCGGCGCTCAATCTGTGAGAATGAAGAGTGAATCCCTGCCTCCTCTTTCCTGTGGAGTATTCTACCATTAAACTGTTAATCACTCAGTTAATCCATTCTCCTTCTCAAACTTAATATACTGACCCACAAAAATTACACAACGACAACGACGAGATCTTTTGTCATGTCTTCCCCTTCTCTATGAATAATATTTACAAATAACGTTTTAGCCACCAAGTTTATCGATGCTCCGTATGAATATACTACACTCGCAACAACCGGCTTCTCACTCTGTTACTATGTAATGACTTCCTATAACTCATTGCACTATTATCTCTCTTTGATTGTGGCTTGGCCTGATATTGGCGGGCTGACTGAAAATTGTCAGTCAAGGGTATCTTTACCCGATATTTCTTTACACTTACCCCCAAGCTACATATCACTTTTCGAGTTACCAATGAACGCATGTGAATCATAACGAAAACAAAGTAGGAAGTCCGCTTACCCAAAAAATGAAAAATTGGTCGCCGGCCCGACCTAAAACCTAAAATCCGGATATCCCGTATTGAACGTGCTATGTTCAATACCTACGGTTGCATGCTGGAAAATCACTTCAGAGAAACACTGCATGATCTTTTCTTGACCTATCTTAATAGATGCTCGACACACATGAACAATGATAAAACAAAAAAATCTTTTTTATAAACGGCTTCAAACATATATAAAACTATCGAATGCCGGTCCAGTCCCTTCATGCCGCCCCATCGGAATGTTTTATTGGACGCCTAGCATCATCCAACTACTTCTTCTTTTGACGTGGGAAGACCCTGCAGGAAAAACCTGACGTTCTTCTGACTCGATATTTACTCTTTACTAGTTACGACCTCTGCGACTTCCAGGTCCTCCGTACTATCACTTCCGGTACTCGTACTCACAAAAATGTCAGGGAACAAAGTTTTAAGGGGATTTTGATATTGTTGCCTCAATGTCCTGGCTGCTTTGCTGTCTTTCGTTCCCCGAAGCCCGTCAAACTACATCATCCTCGTAGTCGAACCTCTGCCTTCGAATCTCCGTCTCCGCTGTCTCCGCTTTCTCTGATTTTCTCCGTACTCTTTTTTATTCCCAGAAAATTTTCTGATCCTTCCCTCGCTTGGTTCGTTTCCTTCCGTACTCGTCCTTAGAAGAAAAATGAGACCGTTGCCATCCTGTCCCACGGAAATTCACTAGCTGCCACAGAATCTCGAATTTCGCAACAAAAGATTCCACAACCAACTACTAGACCTTTTAAATATTATAAATTTAAACTACAACCTCGAACCTTACTCAAGTTTAATCGGCCCAACGGGACCCCTTCACCAAACTGCGCCGGGTTCCCTGCCTCTTTCTCGTGAGCAGCAACGAATTCCCTACTTCGTGAGTTCCAATGCTCAAATCCTTCAAAATCACATTTGTACCTCAGTATTCTCCATATTCTAGAGTCTCCTTCTACCTTTCGTTCTTGAACCGGTTTCCCAGAGTAGTGACTTGCTTAACTGCTGCTTTTCTGACATGTACCCTACCTATTTAGCGCCCTCTTTCTTCAGGCTCGTAGCCCCCTGACCTCTGTTCTCTAGGCTAGCTCAAACCGTTAGCCGTTCTCTCACGCAGTACCCGGATGAACGACAGCTGTTACAACGAGCAGGGCCCTCCTCCATCGTATCTTCAATAGTCACCGGAGGCCGACCCACTTCACTAGTAGTACCATGACTCTCTTCATGGTATCCTTTGATAACCGGATTCGGGAACGCAGGACTATGAAACGGCCATGCTTTCAAGGATGACATTACAGATTTCCCCAGTCCGGCCTATCTCGTTAACTGTCTCGTCATTCTAACGACCATCCCGCTCCCACATCTTTTACCCTTCGCTTCCAGTTACCTCGACGGTAGTCTGCGAGTATTAAAACCCCTACCTACTTTTTAGTCAGCATAATCTGGGGTTTCTCGGCACACTACAATGAACATCACTCGACTGTCCTACCCTCCTAACTACAGGAGTCTTCCTCCGGTGTCGTTCAACCTAGACCCCAAATAAAGTATCCGCCTATTCAGCGCTTCAATAACACCACTGCCTAATTCCTGATTGTTGAAATAACCTAAAATATCCTTACTTAACCTAAGGCTTTCCGATATCCGGAATCCGATGCTCAGAGCTCTACTGCACTCCTGAACTTCATGTCCCTGAGCTCCCTATGTCGCTTTCTGGCGATTCTGACTTCCGGTTTCAACAGGAAGTACAGACTCGTTTGATGCTTACTCAGTGCTATAGGCCACTCGCATCTTCCTTCTTCGATCCGTCTGCCAATGCCTAAATAGTGGCCATAAGACGTGACAAAGGGTTCTTAAGGTAATAGGACAGATGAAGTGTTAGCTTTTTCATTTTTTTCATATTGTTTACCTTTTAATTTATTTTTCTCGAAGGAATTGCGGACTATAAATTAACTGAAACTACGATTTCCCACTATTGATGCCTTGTAATGAGGATTTCCACCTGAGGTTGTACCGTGTCTTCTTGCCCCTCCGACCTGACTGGGTCAATCTGGTCATCTGAAATTAAAAGCTGGGCACCAAAGTTAAGGTCCATTTGTCTCTTCGATTTTTCTTTCCAGAGCCTACCTGCCTCCGCCCTATGCCTCAATGCTGCTCGTCGTGATTGACGGATGAGTTCCTCATTGCAATGTGTAGGGACTCCGCATTCCCTAGCTATTTGGGACACCTTGCTCCCTGACCTCCAAGAATTGAAACAAAAATGATACCGGATCTCGATTCTCTGTCCCTATTCCTTTTCCTTTTCAGTACTACGAAACTGGAGACTCCACAGTCGAGTACGTGCCCAACTCTTGACTTGCACGTGCCCTGCCCTTGCACTCCCGTCAAGTACTATGCTTAATGGGTCCCCATTCCTGCCACAGCGATCACGCCAAACCTGACAAACCTCGTTCTTCTTCCAGTTCCCTGAGTTCCAACTGCCTTTGCTTACTATTTCTCACAAATCCTATGTATTTGTATCCGTCGACGGTAGGTAGCGGGCACACGGTACCTTCTGTAGCTATTTCCTTCTGAGTCCGCCTTTGCTGCCTTTCTTGACGTGTCCTGCGTCTGTACCTTTATAGGCAATGGCGCACCTCACCTGCCTGCAACCTCTAGTGATACTTTGTCGGTACCACCGTTACTATGTTCTCTTTATGGTTTTCGAGCACCTCTGAAACCAATTTCTCGGGGGTCCATGGAACCGCTACTTTCTCCTCTACCTTTCTTCTTGTCTCCTGCACTTCCGAAATGCTCCACCGTGCCCCTTTGGGACCCGTCTGGACTTCTGGTTCTAACTGCCTGATGCTCGACTTAACCGAGATCCCCTCACCTACTTTCACCTTAGATAGTATTTCCCCGTGCCTCAGTGAGTAATTCTTGTAGAATTTTGACCTTCTACCCACAGATGCTAGACTGCGAGTGACCGTCCTCATCTGAGCTACTATTTGTTGGGCTTGTATGAGTACGCCGGGATCCAGACTCTCACCGTCCTAGGACCCCCTCTCTGTTGGGCTCATTGCTAGCAACTGCTGAACTCACCCAGCTTCTGTTTTCGGACTCTAGTCGCCGCAACTCCTTTCGCCAATATGTCAGCCAGCACATTGTCCTTCTTCGGGATGTAATCTGTCTCTGATGTTATGTGCGCTGTCTCCATCGCTCACCTTAGCATATTTAGTTTGTATAGGTGGTCATGTCCACCTGCCTTCCTCATATGGGCTTGTGCTCGTGCGTCGCATCGAAACATGAAGTCCTTTTAATGATGGATTATGTGCTGAAACACCCTGCAGGCACATCGTATCGTTAGTCCATGCCGATCCTGCGGACTGCTCCGCCTCCAATAGAAGCTTAGAGCGACATTCGTTGATCCTGAACAAATTTTCGTGGTGCCTTGGTCACTGTACTCCTGGGCCAGCATGCCTCCGACCTCGACAGCTGATGCATTCGTGTATACGTAGACGTTTTCCCGTATTTGACGAAGCTCAGCTCCACATCCAACGAAATTCAAAAAAGCATTACAGTATAAAGAAATTTCAAAACGAATAATCGAGCACAATGAATTTCAGTAAACCAGATTTAAGTACTTATACATTCATACAAGTACTATGTAGTACATGTGTATATGTTTCTTTTTAAAGACTTGATTTTTGGAAATAAAGTTTTGAACACTCTTAGTCTTTGAAGACTTTAGATGCTCCGACACTAATTTTGAAGAATTTAGAGGCGCGCTGGTCGTAGGTAAACCCAACTCCATTTTGCTCCTGGGATGAATGAAGCACTGAGGACAGGAAATCCCAACCCCATTTAGTGCGCTTCCGATTACTTAGAATACTGGTCCACTATTGTCAGCTACGACGTAGAAATAAAACACACCGTAAAAATGAGAAATATGATATGGCAAAAAGTCCTTCGGGAGGCAAAAGTTCAGGTGGAGGCAAGTAGGCCATTATTGGGAGGCAAACTGCCCGCGAGATGAAAAAAGTCCACCTATGGGTGGTACAAAGTCCCAGGCCTTCTCAATACGTGAATTTTTACCACCACCGGTTGGTTTGCTGTCACCGGACTTTTGGCCTCAACCGGACTTTTTACCTCCCGAAGGACGTTTTACCCGCACCAGACATTTGAGAGCATACCCCATTACTAAATTATCATTTTTAATTTTGATATTGTTTAGGTTCCTATGAACACTACACTACGGTAAGGTACCTAGGCATTTTTGTATGTATTTGATTTTTATGACTGCAAAGTTGATGAACTCACAGCAGTCTCACATGAATGACTGCTAAGTTGATGAATTTCAGCAGTCACAGTGTGGCTGTTTGACTCCTCCTAACTTGACGCACCCTAACTCTTTTAGTGTATTAAATGGTTTTGGGTGACGCTTGCTTAGTTTTTATTTATTTTTGAATATTTTTTATTTGAATTTATTTAGTAAAGTTTAGTTAGGTCTATGATTTCTTGGCAATGAATTTTAATAAGCATAATAAAATAGCAAATACCAATCTTTATTATCCCAAAGACGTAAAAGTATTCTTTACGTAAGTACACTCTACCAAATACCATCATAATCGCATCATTTTGCGAAAAAGTGAGTCCATTTTTAATAGTTACGATGAGTTCTTGATGAAGTTCTGATGAGGTCCATTTTTTAGCCCATGTTAATTACCTATCTTATTAAGAAGCTCATCTAGACTTCATCTTTTCCTCATCATTATAATGCATTCAAATGCATCAAAATGATGCAGTTATAACTATTACAAATGGACTCACTTTTTTTTATGGTGCGGTTATGATGTGGTGATGTGGTGCAGTGTACTCTCTAGTAAACTACCTAGTTAGTTGTTTTTTCAAACCATCAAACCACTTATTTAACATTCATGACAGTTACAAACAACTAACTGGTTTGAAATTTTGGTGGTTGAACAAACTAATTAGGAACCTAATACAAGTCGAAACAGAGGCAAATTATAATACATACACAGTATACTGTCAACAGTTAGTGCTCAACCGAATAAAAAAAACGGAAAAGCATACCCAAAGGTACTAAACACG
>JAQFZC010006716.1:0-12157 GCA_034695205.1 Dicyrtoma fusca
AGTCACAAGTTTTAAAAGAGTCAGCTAGTCTAGTCTAGTCAAGTCAAGCGGCCGAAAAAACCCGAAAAGTCTAGTCAAGTCATAGTCATCTAGTCAAGTCAGACTAGACTCGGGCAGCTCTGGAATATGTATTCCCGTTTGTAATTAGGAATATTTCCTTTATGCCGGGCAAAAAAAAAGTAAAGGATATTGGGAATTTATAATTTTTTATATTATTTACCTCCATTTCTTCAAAACGCCCATTTTTTAACTTAATTTAGTTTCAAAACCAAATGCGCACTTGCAAATAAATATATTTGAAAGTTTAATTTGTGTATATATGTGTGATGAAAATTACTATCCCAGTTTATGTAAATATTCAAAAAGATCTTTTTGCTTTACTCGCAATGTTAAACAAATTACGGAATAACAAAAACCAACAAAATATTTGAAGAAGATCAGAGCACTTTTATTCATCTCCAAAATTTTTTACATAGTTAGGGTTTTTAGGGATTTTCCTTATATGAACTAGCAGCCTTAGACCTACTCCAAGTACATGATGTGAACATTTTATGTTTAATCGTGGTTTAGTTTCGTAAGGCCCGAGCCCAAGCCAAGCCCTTGAAACGAGAAAAACCACTAGCACTCTTGCAGGGCTTTTTAATCCAAGCGCACACAATAAGGGGACGTTCAAATATTACGTAACGTCAAAGGGGTGGGTAGTCCTTTTGTTGTGCGTTACAGCCCTATACCTACAACGTTGTACAGATGGCGCTATTGCGGTACACGGGGTGGGTGGTGGTTGAAAATTCAGGAATTTTGCGTTACGTAATACTTGAACGTCGCCTAATATGAATTCCGGTCACGTACTTAAATGATATTTGCTTGAATGCCACTGTTAAGGCACCCATCCAAGGAGCCACGCACAACCGACGTGCATGGAACCTATCCAATGATCCACGCACATCTGACGTGCATGGAACCCATCCAAGGATCCACGCACATGGCACCCTTTCACTTTGCCGCACATTTGCCTCGTCGACTTCCAGCCGTGCTCACTAGTTGGCAGGCTCCTGCCTCGCCTTTCTAATCTGCACCACTGGTCGCTTCCCCACGAGGAACGACTGTGGCGCTTACTGTAAGTCACATGCAACACACACACACTTACACAGAGCATCCACGCTCACTCACTGTAAATTTTCCTCCTTTCACTTTAGAAGGAGGCCAGACTTGGAAGCTTCCACATTAATAAATATCTCTCTCTCTAACTCTCATTTTTGCCAAGCCTGATCTTCGCTCATCTTATTCCAGCATATTAGCTGAAGTTGTTTAGACAGCAGTCTAACACCACGTAAGTATAACCATATGCTCGAATCCATGTACTCAAAACCACCAATTTGTACCACCAAAAATCATAACCTAAAAAGTATGTAGGTACTCGAAACTACTAACGCCACACAGAAACTCGAATCCATGTACTCGAAGCCACCAACTCGAACCATAAACCCGAAACCATATGGGGCAAACCCGTGTTACGGGGCATAACCGTGGTGGGGCAAAACCGTGGAAGGGGTGGCAAAGCTGTGGATGTAGTGAACCCATTCACAAAGGAAATCCATCGCAGTATGAAACAAGTGCTGTCGTAAATCATTAATAAACTGCAATTCATCGTTTCAATTATTTTTAATAAAATTGTTTTGCAAGCAACAATTATTAAAAACGATCTGAAGCAATGAGCGTACAGTATCAATATATTTATTTATTATTTTAGGGCATCCACTTTGCACATTAAATGGCTGCTTAAGACCCAGTTATCTTTAAAATGCGGTATACAAGGATCATAAATTGAGTGAAATGATTAAGTGAACACTGGTTGGCTTATGGCGTCTTGTTCCACTGGAACAGGTGAGTCCAGAATTAAATCTTTCTGCTGCGAAGGTTATACGAAATGATTTTCACGAAAGAAGCTTTTTACTGTCTGCAATCCTGATCTGTGAGTTTTGCCACGAGGCTACTCAGCTCTAATCATTCCTGATATTGCAGTTATCGGGCGTGAGCCCAGAACAAGATTTACTAGTTTAGTTTTCAAAAATATAGGCTCTCGGGACTTGTCCCATTGCCCTTTTATTTAATTTTTCTCATATTATATATTACATATGTTTATATTTAACAGTTTTGGAGTTCGATTTGAGCACTAACTACTTTTTATTGATTATTGTATTGCTATTTTGTCGACTTCAGTATACATTGAAAGACATAAATTCAACTATACGTGTTGCAGAATAGTCATTTAGTTACATCACTTATTTTATGTTACTGCAGTAGATTTTATATTTAAATACAGCTACTTAATGCTACGATATTGCCTCGTTTGATACAATTTGATGGCACGCTACATCATGATTAATTCTGGCATTTTTAAGCTTTTGTTTTGATTTTTCTATTTGTCTACGTATCTACTTATCTGCACATAAAATGTAATTACATTTTTATAATATAACTAAATAGCATTACATGTAGAAGTTATTTAAGTGCATGTTCTTAAAGAGCAGCATAAATTGCGTTGTCAGACGACAAATGGCATTGCGGGCTTAAACATTTAATACAAGATTTACTATATATCTATTATTATGCTCGCGCAATATATTTGAACCATAATCTGGAATAACACTTTGTAATAATTGAAAGTTGAATAAGTCCAAATTTCAACACAAAATCAACAATGTGCTCAGCCGTCTACTCGCACAGCACGTACATACGTATCGCCGTCACCGTGCAAAGACTTCAAGACAGCCAAGCCAACGCAAGCATCATCCGTTTTATCACAGGGAAAAATTGAACTTGCAAAAACGAAATTTTCAAAAGTGTAACTAAAATGTCCCAAAATTCTCAAAATTCTTTGAAAAAGAAAAAGACGATTGTACTGTTATATTCGTAGACATCACCCAAGCCTTCGATAATGTTGGGCATCAACGTATGTTTACCCAAATAGGTGCCAAACCAGCCCACACAACCTTAAAACGACTTTGCTGCAATTTAGTTCAGGAAATTACACTCGTAATGTCACTAAACAGGGCACAACAGGAAAAATAGAGTTCCATCGCGGAGTGATGCAGGGAGGACCAATGTCACCGTTTCTCTTCAACGTATGCATCGACCCTATGATACAAGATCTGAGTGAAGTGGAAGTGACAAACAAGTTCGGCTACAGCCTCCATCCTCTTCACCCAAAAGTTTCTAACGCCGAGTTTGCTGATGACACCGGATTAATTGGCAACTCTAGTCACTCGGCTGTTGAACTCTACCAACAGTGCACTGAGTCACTCGCCTTAATAGGCTTAAAAATGAACCCAACAAAAAGTGTAGCAATTAGCATCGTAAAAGGCAAAATCTGCCAGGAACCACTGCAAGTTTCAAGGGAATCACATATAATGTGTATTGGGCCGGAAGAAACAATCAAATACCTAGGGGTTACTTTTGCTGACTGTATAGTCTTTGACGAAGCAAAGTGTGCCAGCAAATTCAACGACAAAATCGAAAAACTAGTGCCCACACCAATGCTTCGTTCTGATCAAAAGCTGAAAATTGTGAAAAACTATCTGTGGCCCACCCTTATCTTTCCCTTCCAGCATGCACCGTTATCAAAATTATCCACTAAATTTTTAGACCCAATTGACAAAATAATTCGCAGCTCAGTGAAGGAAATACTTATGCTTCCAATTAGCACCCCTACTAACATGCTCTACTCCAGTACAAAAGTAAAAGGACTAGGCCTGATCAGAGCAAGTTGGGAAGCCGGAATTCAAAATTTCAACTCCCTGGAAGTTTTATCAAACTCTCAACATGACTTGATACACGAAGTCAAATACTTGCGTTTTAAACAGGCTTCTTGCCTTGATTTTTAGATATCCCTCAGGATACAAGAAACAAATTAGAGAACCTACCTAACACAATCAAAAAAAGCAAATTCATCCGCGAACATCTAAGACGTCTGGAATACGAACAGTGGAGCAAGCTATCGCAAAAGGGCCAAGGGGTCATTCAGTTTCAAGAGTGCCCTCAAGCCAACAAGTGGATACACCAAAAAAACGGACTCACCACATCTGAGTGGACGATCGCAATTAAAATGGTCGCCTATGTATTACCCGTAAAAGCTATTCCTCGACATGACCTTGGAGGAGACCTTTACTGCCGCTACGGCTGTAAAGTGACCGAAACCCTTGGACACATCCTCGGTAAATGTCGGAGAGGAGAACTAATACGCAACAATAGGCATCATGCCGTCAGACGTCTACTAGCCGACGCAATGAGCAAAAAAGGTTGGAAAGTCCTACAAGAAGTGGAATGCAATTCAGCCATAGGGACCAAGTATGGTCAAGATCCCGAAGACACATCCGGGGATAGTGGCAGTTCTCGTCGGGTAGACATTATTGCATTCAATCAAGTATTAAAGAAAGGGGTTATTCTCGATCCCACCATACGAATGGAACAAGACAGCAACCAAGCTGAATCCGTAAACCTCGAAAAGAAAGCAATATACGAACCCTGCGTTTCATACTTTAAAGAAAAACTTGGACTGGTGGATATTGAGGTGGTTGGACTATATGTCGGCGCCAGGGGAACAATCTCTACATTTTTTCTCGAATTTATGAAGAATTACTCACTACCATCAACATTAATTGAAGACATCGTAACAACGGTTCTCAAGAAATCATCTCAAATCTGTGTATACCACTTATTTTCAACTGTTCCGGATAATTAGGGATTCTTAATACTGAAATAATATTACCTTAGTACTACTTCACAGCAAAATAGTTCATGTATAACAAAAGTTTGAAGCGTATACTGAGTCCTTGGGGCTATCCTCGTTGGAGGACAGTGTCAATTTTATTTTGAATAAATAAATTTGTCTTTCTCTCTCTGACCAGTTTAATAAAGTCAATGTATAGAATTAAAAACTTTTGCAAAGGATTTTTTTCATTGTTAGTCAGTTGCGAAAAAGTTAAAACCATTGAACTCTATGTGACCTTTGACCTTGACCAATCATTTTAAAGCAGCCCCTTTATTTATTTATTTTAGAGCGCAACAGCCCCAATCAAGCATCGCGAGGCCACACAGTACTTCAGACCAGACGGGGGGCACCAAGCGTTTCTGTTGCTTCAAGGAGAAACCGGTTCCAAAAAGTGACTACGTGACCTGTTTGTAAGATATACCAAAAAAATTGCCTTTTTATGTTATTATAATTTAAATATTTTTGGTTCAAATCATTTATTATTGTGGTCATTTTTTTGTCATTTTTTGTGGACCAGAAATGCTGAGAAACATACGACGCTCAACGTTGACTACCTGGAGCGATGCTTTCAGGAATCGGAGCGGATCGCGAGTCAATTAGCGGAGGCCGTGGAAAACAAGAAAGAATTTCAAAAAAGTAATTTTCACTACCAGCTCTCGAAGGCCTACAGGAACTTCCAAGTGGTCATTCACATGCTCCATCGGGTCAATTTGTACTGTGGGGATGCCGTCGAGTATTTGTCCTACTACTTTGAACACGACTTGGACGAGGAGAAAATGAAAATGATTGAAGACCGGTCTGTTTTAGGTAAAATCGTTTTTCTTTAAAATTAAAAGTAAACTAATAAATGTTTGCCACTTTACTCGGTCCCAACAGGGTCAATTTATTTAATCCTTAAAAGTGCAGTTACTGTTTTGTTTCAAATTATTCAAAACTTTGATTTAAACTTTTCAACAATGCCTAGCCTTATGATTTATATCGTTTAAAAATATCCAAGAACTTTTGATTTAGCGTTTTTTAAAATATGGAAATCCTTGATTTACACTCTTTCAAAATAAGTATGCAAAACCAGCGTTTAACTCTTCAAAAAAGGCGACACCTTGATTTCTTCAAAACACGCAAACCCAGAAATTACCCCTGTGAAATATTTTTAAAAAAAACTAATTTGCCTTTTTTGAAAACACGGTAAACCAAAAATTCTTTTGCAAATATATAAAATACCTTGATTGTTACTTTTTCAAAATGTGCAAAATCAAAAATTACCCTTTTCAAACCAGGCACAACCGCAGCCCGCACATCATGTTCTTTTGGGTTCCTTAAAGTCACTACACTTAGGAAACGTTCTGGGAGTTTTTTGAAAATACCCACACAGACGCTTTTAAGAATCCTGTTATAATTTCTTTAGGGAAATCGAGAAACCTACCCTTAAGTTGGAATGCAGTTTGCTTTAACGATTTATTTTAGGATTCTTGGTAAGATAAAATGGAAATTCGAATGCATAACCATAGTTCATACACGGAATTAAAAATTTAGTATGAAAGTAAAGTAAGTACTTTCATACTAAATTATTTTCGTGATTCTCAATTAATAGCAACTTAGCAACCTAAAAAAGCATGAACGTCATTCATTGTCATTCACGTGCATCCATAATTCAATATTACTAGGAGAAACAGTCACTTATAGCAATCAGATCGAAGTTTTTTGCGGTGCAGTGCAAAACATTAATTTCATATTTTTTTACCGATCCAGCGTGTGATTTGATGTGCCTTTAGTTCAGCTCATTAAATACTGTTAACTGAATTTTGTTGCTGTTCTGTTAAAAGCTGGAAGTACTAAGTACTTACAGTTGATAGTAGTGCTCCAACAATGTGAATTTGAGCTACAGATAAATAATATTAATTCACATTGCCTGAATAAATTATAAAATGTGTTGTATGTTCATCGAAAAAGTGACTCAATGAACAGGCAACACATATTTTATTTATGTGAATTAATATTATTTATCTATAGCTCAAATCAGCTTCATTGCGTCACTTTTTCGATGAACAGGCCACACATTTTATATTTTATTTAGAATATGTGGATTATCGTCATTTAAGTATCTGTAGCCCCGACTTACATTCTTGGAGCACTGTCAACTGTAAGTACAAACTACTTCCAGCTCTCAAACAAAATCTACATTTTCACTCAGATTTTCAAGTTCAAAGTTTATGATACCGGATTAATTTACTTAACATTACATTCAACATTATATATATAAAAAATAAAATAAAAAAAATTTATTCATTATGTCGATTCGACCATTTTGGTCCATACAACATGACTCAACCGCACTGTGGGTAAGGAAGGTAGGAGGCTACCGCATCTATCTTTTGTCTTGGACGCATTGCCTTTCGCCTATCCCCGCCCCCCTCCTCCACAGTACAGGAGTCCATTCCCCAGGCCCCTACAGTAAGTAGTGGTCACTAAGGAGCACCGAAGTTGATTGGATCTCAATCAGCCATTCAGTGACGTGTACCGTACAACACAGAGCCATACACGATTAGCATGGCATGACCGAGGATTGAAGTAGGTCTGCAGGCTGAGACTGGAAATTTCCATTCCAGTCTGCAGTCCGCATCCCTAACCGCTCACCCAAGCACGCCTGCTTACATTATATATATATATATCTTAGTAATGTATACTGTTAATTGTGTGTAATTATAAAACGGTGTAAGGAAAATAACAACAGATCAATTTAGACACTACTACAATGAACAGTGGGACAATTACTACTAACTGCCAACTGTAGACTGTGGTAAATTACACTGGTAGCAACATTCAACTTTAATATAACAAATTCTATTTAATTTTATTGTATATTAATCACATTTTTTGTAAATGGAATTGGGAACAAAACACAGTTGGCAGTCAACAGTAGTTAGCGGAACTAAAGACAAATCACACACTGGATTGGTAATAAAGAGAGGAAATTATTGTTTCACACAGCGCCGTAAAAAGTGCCAAAACTCATTGCTAATTAATTGATTTAATAATTATTCAATAATTTTTCACTTTCATTCTGCTTCAAACTTTCAAGTGTAGACTGGTACTTATGCGAAGGAGAACACGAATGAAGATAGTACGGACTGATAGAAATAGCAATGCGAGCGGAAAAATAACCGCCAACGCTGACTGACGCATGCAAGCAGGAAAATTAATGCAACTTCAACGCAACCTATCCAGCATTGTGGATGGGTTGAAATAAAGGCGCCTCAAAAGCTTCAAATTAGCGAGTCCGTGATTGGTTAATGCGAGAGGTGGGAGGAGTGCAATTGATGGAGAAGGAAAAACTATATAGCTCCTTCATCTCGTGAGTATAGCGAAGCCCTTTTTAAGTATGTACTATATAGACACTCGCGGACGCTATACTGCAGAGTAGGATTTCATTCATTTTTCTTCGAAGCACAAACATGTTTTTCTTTAAGGTATGGTGCTAATTTCCCGAAAAAAATATTTATAGCCTTCATTGAAGCCTCGGAATTGGTTTGTGTGCCTAGTGTTTCTTTTGAGAAATAGAACCTCCGAGAAATTTGCACCTTAAACTCTGAAGAACAGTGCCCAAGACACATTTCTTTCGGGTACCCATATCTATATAATGTAAGGGAACCTTCATTTACACTTTTTCAAAACATGTAAAACCAAAATCTACCCTTTTCAAAAACCTGTAAAAGCTTGTTTTAAACATTTTCAAAACATGTAAATGCTAGATTTACAGTTTCACCGCGCGTAAACGATGGTTTACACTGATTTAAAATATGCAAAGCTTTGATTTCATGTTTTCCCCTAGGTTTTTACATGTGGTTAATCTCCTTCATTCTCAACACGATCCGTGGGTCGGGTGACCTCGAGTCCGAAACAGAGTACCTTAACGAGACGAAGAAGCTCCTGGAGGACATCGTTGGCCAATCCTTCATCAACTGGCAGTGCATTTGGTGGGAGCCTTCATTGACTGCAAGGTCAGGGCCGAGGCCATCATGACCAAGTACATTAACCCCTTTGACCCGGACCTGGCCTCAAACCCAAAATATTTCAAAGGCGTCGGTTTCCCTCCCCCAAGAAACCATAAAAGCTCTGCTGCCTCTGCCGCTCCCAGTGAAATAACCGACGCAAGTCGATCTGTCTTGACCTCGGATGGGCATCTGATGGGCGCAACTAGCGCTCTCAATCAGTCTCAAAGCCGGAAAACGTTCCACAATGTTATGGACGTCGTTTCGGAAAGTAAAAGACGGACACGCCACAAATCCGAAGAAACTCAAATGGTAGTGGACAGAGGGACGAGAAGCAGTATGAATGAAAATTTGTTTAGAAAACCAATGACCTTCTGCAGAAATCCGGGTGAAAACGGGTGAAAATCATGAGCGATCTCTGACCTTGAAGGAGGTTCGTCGTCAACGGATCCGCCAGTTAAAACTTCACAATAGGGTCGGCGGCAATGCGGATATATCAGCGGACTTTACGCACGGTGAACACGTTGAGGATCAATTGGACACGTTGCTTTTTAAACACCATCTAATTTTCGTTCGAGGACCGATCGACATTCTAAAATGGACCGAATTTGTGGGGACAAAGTCCGTCGACCAATTTTTATCCTTGAGACTTGTTTTATCAAGGCCGTTGAGTTGGTAGAGACGAACTTGAAGAAGTTGTGGAGGCTCAAGAAGATGATGAGCGATGCTCAGCGGATCACGATCGTGAATATCGGGAAGATTCTTGCGGATGAGTTGAACTTGACCGAATTTTTGGTGATGACCTTGAAAGGCGAGAGGTCTTCTTCATGAGAGCCGCCATGCCATCCACGTGTCCCACGAGTATGCGAGGATGTACTATCACTTGGCTCTTCCCACATCTGACTCAGTTGGCCCGCCGGAGGGTCCCATGCAGTCACTGTCATTGCTGCGGTATAAATAAGTTACCATCTTTTAAGGATTTTGAATTTGAGCCCATAGACCATCATAATGCTGTTCAAATGTTTCACACGAGTCAGTATCTTACTATTCTACAAACTTTCACAATCAAGTCAGAAGGAAGGTACCAGTTTATGCTTGCGTAAGACATTTTTGAATTTTTGAATTTTAGGCCATGACATTCCCGCTCTTTCTAATTTTGTACTATTTGGTCCATTTGGTTTTTGTTTCTTTTTTTTCACACCCACTAGCGACAGCGTGAAGAAATTCATGGAAAATAGAGACCTGCAGTCTAATACATCTATTAAGTTAAACATGAATTCATCCTCTAAACAAAATGTCAGTAAGAAAAAAGCGCTTTCCCCTCCTCCTACTCCTGCGAGTATTCATCAAATTCATCAACTTTTTGATAAATTTTGGATTAAATAAACACATCTTTAACAGAATGGACGTTAAAAACATTTAGGTTTGGGTGAACAAAATTTTATTTTATTCTTGGTCACGATCCTGATCCTGTGCACATACACAAAGCCTTCAAAGTGCCTAACTTAAAATAAGGGACTTTTAAAAAAAAATTTAAAAAGTAATTACCTTTTTACATTAGTTGATAGTTAGGTATAGGTACAGCCTAAACAAAAGTCGAGTTAAAACAAGTTTTAAAAATCAATAAAAGTTAGATGGTGGTAAAGACTATGGTATGGATTAAATATCAAATGTTGTATATTAATGAGGCTGTGGAGGAAATTTTTCTACGCCGCCATCCCGCCGTTCCCGTGGGCACCCTAGGTGCTGGTGCCTGTCGCCTGGTGGCCCAGAGCCACGGCCATATGTATGTATCACTATGGTTAAACATTATGCTAACGACGCTCCAATACACTTGTAAAGTGGGCAACGCCACGCCAATGGTAAGCAGTATTGGCCAATATAACTATGGTTTATACCCGGAATTATGCAAATGAGGCTCTGATACCCTGGTCCATAGAGAACGCGGGATGCTCCGTAGAGTAACAATGCACCGTTTCCCATACAAGCCTTATCCAGTCTCAAACCAGAAAATACACTTTATGAGTTATTCAGGAATAAAAGGTCAATTATTGCATTTTTATAATATAATGAACCATTAAAAGGCACACGGTTGGTCTAAAACAACACAAGTAGTATGTATGTATATAATACTCGTGTACATAGGCACATATCACTTCACTTTACAATTTGATATACTCAGAATGAGATTGAATTACACTGCCCTGGCCCACGACTGGAGACTTTACAAGGTATGGCCACAGCACGTTAATAAACAAATGAGAATAAAGTATCAGAAATAGACTAAATATTCACGTAAAGATTCAAGGTTGCATTAGTATGCGCACATCTGTAGCACCAGCTAAGCACATAAAACAACACCATTCATTATATCTAATGTACATTACAGACTGCATTAACTTGCATTAGAAAACAATCACACATCCCGTCTCACTTGCTTATAAAAAAACTAAGGCAGCAAATAATCAACTTCTTGTGCGTTAATCCAAATAATGCTTAGGTACCTACGTATATCAGAGCTGAAATACACTGCAGCAAATGCCTTAAACAGAACAGTATTTTTTCGAGTGTACAGTACTAATAACATAAAGGCGTAGTGCATACGTACCAAAGTAAAACAACAGCCAAGTAATTCAATACAAACTCTAAAGTAAGTCGATCATAAAAAAAATTTTAAAAAGGAATTAAATGCAAAATATAAATGCAAACACAGAGTAACGTGCAATGCATACATACCTTAGTTAAACAATAGCCGAGTTGTGCAGCCTGGCAACTAAGTTTAGCCGATTTTGAAAATGTTTGAAAAATAGGGAACTAAATACAAATATTTAATATAAAATCAAGTGCAGTGTGTTACGTGCATACAAAAGTGTTGTGCATACGTACCAAATTCAAACAAAAGCCGATATGCACCAACCGAAACACAAGTTAGCCGACTTTTAAAAAGTCTAGAAAAGCCAGTGTCACCACACACAAAATAAATACAAAAGCACGCGTGTAGCATTATGGACATACACGTAGTGCTTACATACCAAAGTCAAAATAGCCGACGTATGTACATAAGCCTTCGCTGTTGGCCGATTTCTAAAACGTTTAAAAACATAATTTCACATATAATATAAGTTTACAACCAAGTGCAATTTATTAACTACATATTAGAGTTTAGTGCTTACATACAAATATAAAGCAAATGCCGATGTACACAAGCTAACTTCTAAAGATAGTCGATTTCTTAAAAGTGTAAAAAAAGGAAATTACATATAAATAATAAATACAAAACAGAGTGAAGTGTGTTACACGCTGATACTGGGACGTAAATAAAGAGAAGGGGCAGTAGGAATAACATACTCTTAGCTGTACGTGCATCTTCAACTCAGTCTATAAAATGATGCAATTA
>JAQFZC010006717.1:0-12156 GCA_034695205.1 Dicyrtoma fusca
CCATTAGCAAGTAAACGTTTTTGAGATAGGTAGTTTTTTAAATATTTGTCTACAAAGTGAGATAAAAATTATTGTTTTTATATTTACCCGGTTTTTGTGAAAACCGGTGGCTTAAGTTTCAAAATTTTAGAGCGAAAATGTTCTTAAGTAATACTTAATCAATGGTATAATTAAAAATTAAAAATTAAATAATATCCTGGGGAGTCCAACCCAGCAGACCTACCGTCGAGGGGTTGCAATGCCTACCAGTTGGTGCAGACGAGATGGTGGGAGGGACCACTGTGGTTGTAGGGAAAAGAATAAACCTGGCCGAAAAGCGAATTTTTGCCGGATCTGGAAATGTGATGACTGAGAAGTACAAGACGGTAGTTTTGAAAGTGGCGGTCCTTGAGGGAATAAGTTGGTATACTATGGTATAATATGGTTCACGATACTTTTTAAGGTATCGAAAAGTTGTGAGAATTACTGCTTGAATGCTGCGTTGAAAAAAAAAGCAACGTGGAAAAGAACTTTCTATGAAGGAGGAATCAATAGCCGAGTTGACTGTTAAGGGACTTCAGACAGAAATGTTCAAAAATGGTAATTCAGTACTCAAAGAACTACGAGCGAAAACTTATGATGATAGTCTGTGGAGGGTTTAAACCCAAATAATCTTTCGAGGCGATATGAAGAATTTCCGGTACCCGATTTTACTTCCTCATAATCATCCTTTTACCACAATGTTAATCGGGAATAACATAAAAAACGAAGCCATTGCGGTGTTCAAGTTCTCCAATGCGCAAAAATTTCTGGATTCTTAAGAGTAGAAGGGTGATTTAATAAGTCATAAGGGCATGCGGAAAATGCCGAATATCCATCACCAAACCAATAGAAGCATTTGAAGCACCGTCGCCTGTTGATAGGGTCAGGGATGCCACCGTATTTGAAGTAGCAGGCATTGACTGGAATGGTCCACTGTATTTACGAGATTGAAGTAAGGTGTGATTTGTTGTTTACACCTGTGCTGTCTACAGAGCTGTGCACTTGGAACTGACTAGTACTCTATCTACAGACGGGTTTTTCTTGAGTCTACGGAAGTTTCTTGCTAAAAGAGGTCGTCTTTCTATCTGTTACACCACCAATAGGAAAAACTTCGAGGGAGCTTCTAATTTATTAAAGGGTCCTGACTGGGAGCGCATCGAACGCGAAACAATGGTAGACACGATAATTCTGAGGTCCAATTCCTCAAGTGCTCCATGGTGGGCTGGGTTCTGGGAGTCTATAGTGAAACTGGTGAAAAAACTGCTTCGTCGGAACCTGGCAAAAGCTACACTTACGCTGGAAGTAATTGACGACTGTCATTTGCGAAGCCGAGGCATTAATAAATTCTCGTCCCCTTACCTATATTTCGGAAAGCCCAGAAGATTTGGAAGCTCTAACTTCCATCATGTTCCTGGGAGAAGTGAAAAGCATTGGAGTTATAGACTAAGATGTAATTGACACTATTTCGTTAAATAAGCGTCTACAGTATTGTCAGAGGCTGCGGAAGAACTTGAAAAGCCGATTTCGCTAAATTATTTCTGTATAAAACAGACGACGGAAGTTAAAGTCAGAGATGTTGTTCTTCTTCAGGATGGCTATGATAAGAGGATAAATTGGAAGCTGGATGGGATACTAGAGCTGTTCGTAGGAAGAGATGAAGTGAAAAGATCTGCCCGGATTAGAACAGCCAGTGGGGAATTGATTAGACCAATTCAGCGATTGCTACGATTTGAAGTAAACGCAACGGAACTGGAGCCAATCGTTGTTAAAGCCAAGTCCAATGCTATTGTACAGAGATTGAGAAGTGGAAGGGAGGTTAAGCCCTCACAGTGGTATGAATCACATCCGTGGTAGTATGTTTCTTAGTGTAGTTACCGAGAGTGAGAAGACGGTGTAGCTTGTGCCGCCAACTCAGCAACAAGCATCTGCAGCTCGACCGTCGCCATTTCGTGTTCGTGGGTATGTGGAACAGAGCCAGTCTTGAGTGTGTGCTGATAGAGAAAAGAAGCATAGGTCTTCGAGCATGTTGCTTGTGATTGGTGTTATCTTTAACTGTAGATTGTGAGCGCAAATGCAATACGATCGTATTTTCTTTCAAATGTTGTATCCATGGTTAACTAGTGCTCAATAAACTTAAATTACAACTTTAAATACAAGTTGTGTAACTTCGGAGAAATACAAGGTTTTCTAACTACGGTTACTAAAGGGTAACGGCATACTTAGGGGTTTACCATTACGCATCCTTGCACTAACTTTCGAGTCTGACTTCTAACTCCCCCCTTCAAATAACGCCCCCTCCTGCAAATACCCCTTCATTGAGTAGATTTTGTAAATAACTCCCCGGGGAGTTATTTGGTGCTTTACGGTACATAACCGTTTCATGCCGCCATGGCTCCTCTAGATGATTACGTATGTTGTCTAAATATGTATACTGACGCTGCTGTATTTTAGATCTGTAATTTATATAGTTTAAATTGAATCAAAGTTCCTATGCAATTTCTTTCTCATTTTTAATTTCTAAAATATTATTGTGATCGATGTGCATGTAAAGTTTGCATGAATTGTTGTCTGTTATTATTATTGTACCGTAGAATGGTGGCCCTTTAGTAGTGGACGAAGTGAGAATGTAGGAATCGCAGAAGGGAGAGGACAGCCGAGACCAACGCATGGGACAATCCCATGGGCTGTTCCTCTCACAAGTCTTGCAGTGGGCGTTGTCTTTGGAACAAGTTCGTAACAGTGTTTTTTTTCATCATCTTTAATCTTTGCTGTATGCAAGATTGGGGTACGACCGTTAGGTTATTATTTTATTTATTTCAACTGACGGAAGGAATCAAGTCTAAACATAAAAATATGCACACTTACAGCTGAATACACTTATTTCAGCAGGTTTTAATTCATTCGGGAAAATCCCTTCAAAAATGAGTATGGACAATCAATGCTCATACCTAATGTATGTACCGACTACATTTTTATATGTTGGTTCCTATCTATATAATGTACACTGATCCGGAAAACTGTAAGCTTCGTAGCTTTGAAAAGTGAATTTTAAGTTTTAAAATACAAATTAGTAAAGTACAGCAGACACGGCTTATTTTTAAAATATTATATTATTTTTTTTTCTAAACTACATACGTACCTACCTACTTACTAGTTAGATACGCATATTAAAAACAATATTTTTTGTACTGATTCTGTTTTTCAGTTCGTTTTAATTTTCCACTGTGGTTTTCATTTCGCTTCAGTGAATGCTACTTAGATTTGCAATTCGGACTTCAAAGTCAAATTAATTTTAGTATTACGCAACAGCTGCCGCAATTGCTAATATGCACATAATAATAAATGTAGCAGTAATTCAATAGTTTTTAATGTTTATACATTTCTTAATTAAGTTCAAACATTGTTGTGGGCAATTTTATCGAAATCCAAAATTAAAAGAATGATTCATAATTTATGATGAAGCAAGATAACAATAGTTTAAATAGTAATAATATGGTACATTGTACATTAAGTTTACTGAATGGAAAGATGGCGATAAAACAATTTGGGCTATTTGACTAAAAATAGCTAATTTCATAGAACTTACGTTTGTATTTGTTGCTGTAATTATGTTAAGTAAAATTGTATGCTAATTTCTACATCGTAATTTTATTTTAGGAGGCCCTTACATGGGGGGGATTCCGGGTGGACATGTAATTACTAGTCCTGCTAGTAGTCCAACGAAAGTGTCGCTAAGTCAAAGTGCCCAGGCATCTCCAACAAATACTCTTAGACCTTGCCGTCCAAGAGCTCGATCTGCCGACGAAAGCAGCAAAAAGGTCCGTTAAAATTAAGTCTATATGATTAATGGAGTCGTTCATTAAGTACGTCACGGTGGTTGCGGTCGGTGGTGGGTGGACACAGCGTGACAAAGAGTGACATGAATCGGTAGTACTATTTCAACATCGTTATGTCACGCAGTGAAAATATCCCTTTAAGTGATTTGTTGTTACGAAATTGGACTGCACGCTATCTAAAGGTTTTAAACAACCGTAGACCTAATGTCCACCTTTTTTTAAATCTATGTTTCTCTAGTAGTTTTGCACATTACACAAAGGGCAGACCTCTTGTTAAAACACATTTTTAAAGAATACCTACATGGTTTTATACATCTATAAAAAGAGCAACACGTTATTTTACACATTTTGAAAATGCAAAAAAAATTAATTATACCTATACACATTTTGCATAAGTGCATAACGTGCATACCGTAAATATTCCATTAACTCCCCGGGGAGTTATTAACAAAAACAGTGCCCATACAGGGGAGTTATTAGAGGTGGGGAGTTATTGTATATTTATAGATTTGTATGCATTAAAAGCATGTGTGTACATAATGCATGTATTAAATGCATTATAGACTGTGGAGTTATTGGAGGTGGGGAGTTATTAGCATTTTTGAGTTTTTTACTGGGGAGTTATTAGAGGTAGGGAGTTAATAGAATATTTACGGTATAAAAAATTTTAAAAAATCGTTATTTTACACATTTTTAGAGGGCTCAAAACACTATTTGTATATTTTTAAGAAAGTCAAACAGTGATCTGCAGGGTGCTCCAGAACCTTTGCCCCCCCCCACCCACAGCCCAAACCAGTTAAGTCGCGCAGTCTCGCTATAATACATTTGACAGAGAAGTTTGTTGCGGATCTGTCACAGTAATTAATTTTAAAATCAGTTTAAAAATAATAAGGTTATAAGCAAAAGACTGAAAGCTAGTCAATTTTAACGGTTCACGCCGTTCACGGTAACAACTTCAAAAGCTATATCTTCGAAAACTATATCTTCGAATGACAATATCTTCGAAAGACTATATCTTCGAAAACTTTATTTTCGAAAACTATATCTTCGAATTACAATATCTTCGAAAGAAAATATCTTCGAAGGGCTGAATCTTCGAAAACTTTATTTTCGAAAACTATATCTTCGAAACACAATATCTTCGAAGGAATATATCTTCGAAAACTGTATTTTTGGAAACTATTTCTTCGAAAGACAATATGTTTGAAAACTTGATTTTCGAAAACCAAGGTTATCGGTAGCCAAATCCTTAACACATTCCTTTGCATAATACAATGTCGTCCTGCGTTCTAATGATTCCTAGTCAGAACGACGATCGTTAATACGACCAAGCGCAGTGGTCAATACGAAGAATGTATATTTATGATATTGTAACCAACGATGTAAAACCTGTTATAGTGATACCGTGTGATAAGGCCAGATTTATAAAGCACCAATTATCGAAGACAATTGTGGTTTTTGTGCTCAAATAAAACATTAGAGGGGTAAAGGTGACGGTTGTTTTTGGGAAAATTATACCAGGCCAACATGGAAACCACGCGCCTACGTAATTTATGAATATCTCCTGAATACGTCATTAGATTTTATGAATTCTAATTTTGGGCGTTTTTCGAATAAATCGCTTTTTTACAGCAAAATAATTGATACGAAGGAATTCTCCGATAAAAACTGCACCAAAACATTTTTTTAAAACTTTATGCGCGTTTGATCGAGATTGCTTCTATAGCGCCACAGCTAGACATATGTAGCACTGTGTCAAAAATGTTAATTTGTGATTCTTCTTATTATATCCAATTGCACTTTCGAAGTACGAACTAGTACAAAGCATTTAGTAGTACGGCTGAGATAGAAAAATCATAATAGTTTCCCCGGAAAGTAATTGAGCCCCAAAAACTATTATAAGTTGCAACACAGAGTTACGCCAAAATCGTCCCACTGTCGTATGTGACCTATGACTCCTATCGATCGGTCCGATTTAACATCCCTCCTCCGGGATATGGCGGTTCTCGTGTGACTTCTTCTCATACGAAGATAACACTTTCGCGTTTTGCACGATTCTTGGTATCCTGACCTCCCTCGGAACTGCTTCGATGAGGCTGCGTCTTCCGGCGGGTTATGAAAGATGCACTAACTCCTGGTCCACTGCCGACTCCAACGCGACTAGTGAACCTCTCCCTCACTCCGACTTACACAGCTTCCCTAAGTCCAGCTCGTTGATGATGTAATGTTCGATATCGATTCAGGTGCTAATAAAGTCTCCCTGAAAATATCCTTGCCTCCTTTCGTGACTCCCTTCAGTTTATTTACACAGCCACACTCTCATCAAACTCTAAACTCCCTGATACATAACTTTAGGACTACCGCCCACTTACCCTTAACAACTATATCCGTAATATTCAATACTATATAAATTAATCTCAACTCCCGTGTGGGAGTGATTAAAAGGAAAAATGAAGGAAGAAGATTGGGATTCAGTTTGGGAACGTCTGCGTAGGATCACACCAGCACTATCGCTCGAAGTGTGAACCGCTTGGAAGTTGGAAACAGACTGGCAAGAGCCCCGGCACTCTGCAGTCTCCCAGACTCCACAGTGTCGCTCCGCTCTTTGTTCTCTTTGTTGTACTCGCTCCCAACTTGACCCACTTGTCTTCGCTCTCATACTTATTAATAGACTATCCAGTCTAGCTCCTCTCTCCTTTACTCCACTCCAGTTCACTCTCGCTCCTTCCATCCAACTCCACAGGCCTCCTCTCCCCCGGCACTCATTGCCTTTCTCATGCCTGCCTCCCCTCTTTCTCTCTTCAGGCTCTGTCCTTCACAAAGTCTGGGTTCTAGACCCGGTTGGTATTTGATCCCTTGTGTTACGGCTAGCGCCGTAAAAGATAAAAGTTTGGAACGGATCGGAACGGATTTGAATGGTCGAAATACTTGGCGGCAGCCAAGTATTTAATAATGATGAGAAAGCGACTATTTTGTTATAAATTATAATGCAGATTTATTTATTACTTATTTCACAAATGTCAATATTAGTAGTGTTGAGGGATCAGTTAAAATATAGTCTCGTCGGAGACTGATATTTGTAGGTCTGTATGAGAACGGGATCAGATCCTAATCGCTCCTGATCGGTAATCGTATTGTTCGTGGCATCGTTAACTATCATCAGTTTTCATTTTTCATCATTTTCCATCAAAATATGTATTATAAAAACAATCATATTTTCGATAATAATTCTGGCTGTAAATAAACAGCCAGAATCAACTAAACACCATAGCATTGGACATCACAAAGCATTATAAAAGTCTGCAACACCCTGTATCTAAAACATCAAATACACCCTTATGTAAATGCTTGTTTCTTTTGATTTTTTGCTTCTTTTCTTAAGGGTTTGGTTTGGTCAAACTGACCATTTCGATTAACTTCTTCGTTTCGTTTTACTGACCATATCGATTAGCCGTTTCTCCGCTTGAATAAAAAATTTCGTCCCAAATTGGCACAAATACTTTTGTGCTTTTGCCGTATTACCAACTAGCTGTCGTCGTTTTGCACATGTAGGCTAGAGTTCAATACGACGATAGATTTCGTCGTATTGACGGTCGTTGTTTTAACTGTGAATCATTAGAACATACGACGACTTCGTACTTTGCAAAACATTGCATAAAGGATTTAAATACCGATAAACTTGATTTTTGAAATTCAAGGTTTCGGAGATTCAGTCCTTCGAAGATATTGTCTTTCGAAGAAAAAATAGTTTTCGAAGATATTGTCATTCGAAGGTATAGTTTTCGAAAATAAAGTTTTCGCATATATAGTCTTTCGAAGATGTGGTTTCAAAGATATAGTTTTCGAAGTGGTTACCGCTTACCAATTTTAACTGTGCTTATTATGCGTTAGTTTTTTGTTTATAGCGTTTTTGTTTTTAAACCGATTTGAAAACCGATTACGGTTTTCGATCCTTAACGCAAAATTCTGTACAACACACGTTATAACTAGGGCGTGAAAATGCCGATCATTTTGAAATGCCGATACCAAAAACTCCAGATATCGAAATTACCGAAATACCGATACCGAAAATTTTATCGGACTTTTTATCCACTTTTTGGACATCGTGCCTAATTAAAAGTAGTTTTAAATGAAAAACAGAAAGCCTTTACCTAACCTATCTTCTGTAAAACTTGGATTAATTCCCTCGCTCTAATAATTTCCTCTATCGAATAATTCCCCTGACAGATTATACAAATAACTCCTTCTCTTAAATAGCTAACTGATAGCGTAGTATGCGAAAGCATTCTTGAAACGATTTTAGGTATTAGAAACACAAGAAATCCTACGCTGGGCAAACGAAACGAACCTCTAAATGTGTGAGATCCGTGATTGTCTTTGACAACAGGCACAAAAATTCAACATTATGCATTATCAAGGAAAATCATTTTCGGTATTCTGCATTATTACCGAAAATAAATTTTGAAATACCGATAAAAAGTCGGTATTTCGGTATATTATTATATAGTATATTATATTATTATATATATATTATATAGTATATTACATATCGGTTTTCAAAAAGTTCAAAGCGTGATTATGCTCATTTTTAAAAATTGTATGAGGGTGTAACAAAAATTCAAAAAAAACTTGGAGAGGGTGAGGGGAAAATTCCAAAAACATTTGAGGGGAGGAGATTGTGCAGATAAAAATTCAAAACAAAGGGCGGAGGGAAGGGTGAGGGCAAAAATTCCAAAAGGACTTGAAGGAAGGGGAGAGTGCGGACGAAAATTCAAAAATACCTTAGGGGGAGGGAAGGGAGATGGCAAAAATTTCAAGAATGTGTGAGCGGTTTTGAGGGTGATAGCAGGTTAAATTCCCATCTATGCTTTCAATTCCAAGTCTCAACAATCAACAAATAGCTTAATTTTTTGGCGTCTCGTTTCTTATACAGGAACTCGTAGGATACAAAATTACAGTTTGTTTGTGAAAATGTCAACCTGAAAATGTCTGTCTCGTATGTAAGTGCGAGCGGGGACCCCCGTATGGGGTTCCAGATCCAGTGTACGTGAATTGAAGGTCACGTCAACTGTATGTGGTCATTTGTTTCACCGTAAATGTCTTGCAGGTATTTGGGCTATCTCAGCACACGTTTATGCCAAAACTGGTTATGTTCAGTTAGTTTACACGTTTAGCTTTAATGGGACTTGAAACAAAGTTTAAATCATTTCCAGTGTTACCGTTTGATTACTTTTGCCCAAAGTACAGGTCAGAACATGTCGTTTCCGTTTTATGTACTTTCAGCAAATAATAATATTGTATGCTTAACAGAAAATGAAAAATGCTTAATCCTTCGTTACTTTATCGTTAAGGCCTAATCTTTTTTTGAAACCAGATATTCTTTTTAAATTCCAAATTGCTGATCGTGTCATCCGGTCAGTAGTGGGTACACCCAGCGTGACATCGCGTGACAAGCGGTTGGTGGTGGTTAAAAAATCGACTTTTTAGCGTGACGTACTTTATGAACGACCCCTTAAAAGCACACAATGCAGTGCCTTACAAATATTTCTGCTATAAATGTACATAGGTATCTGATCAGTAGTTTAAGTACATACACGGGAGACTCACTGCAGGCTTTTCGCTTGCAGCGGAATGTAAAAGTGGAAATAAGAACCGTACGTCGACATTAGTACAATTCAGCCTCTGATCTGGGAACAAACATTGTAAAAACAGTGTTGTAACTTTTGACTCACTGATAATAAAATGTCACGTACTGATTTAAATAGTGCAAGAAACAACATTTTATACAGTACCAATTTTGGCAATATTGACCCTCTTCAACCGGAAATATTGCGGAACCGGAACCCTACAAAATAAAATAATAGGGGTAGAATAAACATCACACGTTCTGCATGACACAGCACCATTTTTGTATGTCGCTGCGCTGCCGTCACTGGAAATGTTACTAAACATCATTTTTTTAAATATACGTTTTTAAAAAACAACCTGTATAGAAATATTTGTTATATAAAAAAGGTTGTTTAGAAAATTATTGTTTTTAAAGACAATTTCAAAACCCTTTTATATAACTGTATACTTTTTCAAAACACGTTATCTAGAATATAAAAGCCAGTTTTAAAAAGTAAGATCGCAAAAAAGGGTTTTTATAAAGCGGCTGAAAGATGTATTTTAATGTTAAAGCTCTTTGTTCATAAAATCTGGAACAATTAAATGTTGTGCAATAAAAGATCCCCTCCCCTGTTCAACGGTGAGGGCATCGCCCCAAACGTGCGATCTTTCTCCCTGTACTGTATTTATTATTGTTTTGGGGGGAGGTGGGGGCGACTTTTGGGTGGGATGTCTTGATTTCGTCAAAATTGGTACTGTATAAGATGTTGGTTCTTGTCCTAATTAAATTGATATGTGGCATAATTCTTATCATAGTATCAGCCAGTCATATTTTATTTTGTTTTTAAAGTGTTCTTTGTCTTTCGAAGACACCTACTGGTGTCGAATTCCAAGTGATGAATGTGCTGATTATCCACTCCTCAGTCCTCAGTGTCACGCATTAGTCTTATTGGTTGAACTTCCTATTAAAAAAACTTTGTAAACAAACTTGAAACACATTATTTTCGTTTACAAATATATTCTGTTAGGGAGTTTCGCTTTGAAATAGTTTATAAACGATACAATAAGAATAACGATGATTAAAATAATTTATTACTATTAACGCAGATGAAATCATCCCGAGACTGCGTAGAGGACTGGGAAATTCCAGCAGACGAGATTTTAATAGGACATCGAATCGGATCTGGATCCTTTGGAACTGTCTATAGAGGATATTGGCATGGCCCGGTGGCTGTAAAAACTCTGAATGTTAAAGATCCTACTCCTGCTCAGCTACAGGCTTTTAAGAACGAAGTTGCAGTTCTACGAAAAACAAGGTAAGCGAAGTGTTAAATTATCCCAGGTTTTTGGGTGTACTTGTATGCGGCAACGGTACTAAAAAGAACTACAATTTCTGTAATTTTCGTATTTTAGAAAGTACCTTATATCTTGCATTTTTTTCATTATTTCTGTATTCGTAGGCACGTAAACATTCTTTTGTTTATGGGATGTGTAAGTAAACCTCAACTCGCCATCGTAACTCAGTGGTGTGAGAGCTCGTCGTTATATAAGCACGTTCATGTTCTGGAATCAAAATTTCCTTTGTTGACGCTCATTGAAATCGGACGACAAATCGCACAAGGCATGGAGTAAGATGATACAACGATTGCATTGTATAGTTTGCGTATGATGTAGATATCAGCAGTAGTGTTGTTAATTCTATTGTAGTAAATTGCGTAGGTGCCAAACTCGGTGTAAAATCTAAAAAATTTTGATACGCATCAGTTTTACATATTTATTTCATTTGAAATTTACAGCTACTTACATGCGAAAAATATTATTCATCGAGACCTAAAGAGTAATAATATCTTTTTACATGACGATTTAACGGTCAAAATTGGTGACTTCGGTCTAGCAACAGTGAAGACACGGTGGTCAGGATCCCACCAATTCCAGCAACCTTCCGGTAAGCATTATTCCTCTTAGTTGGTTTTGTCTTACCGTTGTTGTCTGAGTTGTGTTTTGCATATATTCTGCATTCGTATTAAAATCAACGTGTGCTGGATTTCTTTCGCTTTAATTCCAAGCATATCAGCTGGGGTTAAAAAAGGAGAAATAATATTGGAGTTTTGAACTAGAAGCGGCTCCATGTTGTGGTAAAGAGTACTTGTATTTTGTATATTTATTTAGGTTCAATTTTATGGATGGCACCTGAAGTGATTCGGATGCAAGAGGAGAACCCATATAGTTTTCAGTCAGACGTGTATGCTTTCGGCATCGTTCTGTATGAATTACTAACTGGATCCTTGCCGTATTCTCACATCAGTAATAAAGACCAGGTTCGTATTTGCCTATTTCCGTCTGCAATAATGCTTGCTGAAAGTTTAGCCGCATTTATTCTGAGTCTATCCGAGTAGCCAGTCTATTAGATTTAGTCTCGTTTCGTGGAGATGCACAATACTGTAGATAGGCTTATCTTGTACGTGGAAAGTATGCTTCTGTCAATAGAAAGGAATTTTTATTCCAGTGGTGTTTTTTAGCTCTTATAGTGCAACAGTGAGCTATAAAATACACTTTATTGGAATTGTTACTTTGGTTAGGTAGCATGACATTGTGGCATCGAAATCCTTTCTTTTGAGAGAGAAGACAAATTTATTCAAAATAAAGATGACACTGTCCTCCACTGAGGATAGCCCAAAGGACTCAGTATACG
>JAQFZC010006718.1:0-12156 GCA_034695205.1 Dicyrtoma fusca
ACCCACAGTGACTGGTTGAGTCAGGTTGTATGGACCGAACGGTCAAATCGACCCAATGAATAAATTATTATTATATTCAAAATTTTAAATTTACACAATAGTTCAATATTTGCATTTATTCATTATAATTACCCATCAAACTCACTGAAGAACGTTTTCAAATGTAACTCTGGAATATAACCAAATATTAACGAAACGTCTTCTACTGACCCTGGGCACCTCTGCTAGTATAAATTCATGAGCGCATTTTTTGTTGTCTTTCCTCACGAGGGATCCACATTTGAAAAGTTGTAATCAAAATTCCAAAACGGAAACTACAATTTAGCATGGAATAATTTGTGCCCTCACTACTATATAATTATTATTAAGTACCTGACAATTTACGAATACGAATACCACTAGAAATGATGCCTCCTTAAAAATGTGTGTACCCATAGCACCAACGTTCAAATAAAATACCGATACCGATGTCAAGCCCTGTCGCAATGTAATAACTTATCGGCGCGTTGAATTTTGCTGTGCCGCTTTTCTTTATAATACATTTTAGATATTTTATAATAATCAGTAGTATGTATTTCCATGTTTCATCCTCTTACAAGCACTTTGATTTAAGCAGTAATTATATATATTGTAACATTACGCATTTTTGTTCAAAAAGATATTCTGTATCAAATCTTCTGCCACTTAATTCTACAACAGAAAAAGCTATAAGGGAGGCCCGGGTAAAAAAAACACCGGGTAAAAAAAACAGCATTGGAAAAACTTAAATACCGTCTTCTAGCTCTAATAATGTTCAAAACTTGAATCGTCAAAAAAACGAGCATTAAAAAACAATCTAAAATATGATTTCTGCAAATTTTATTTGTTTTTTTAAAAAAACGGCAAGCACTTTGAATTTTAAACAATACGCATGCTCAATTTACCGTTACAAGCCACAATTTGCATCATCGAAGTGTGGCTGCTGTTCCCTTACTGTTCAGCTTTAGTCATAGTGTAGACCAGTTTCTGATACAAAATTAGATTTTCTACGCAATAAAATCAAAATTAATTGTCAAAATAACCTCACAACAGTTCTTTTTTGGGATTTTAAAAATGTGTCGTTAATAATTTATGTCTGGGTAAAAAGGACAAAACATTACGGGTAAAAAAAACAACCAAAGTTGACACTTAGCCATAGAAATAACCTATGGCTCATTAATCTATGGCTAGTTTGGCTATGTTATTTACCGGTGACTGCTGTTTTTTTTACCCGGTCACTAGTGTTTTTTTTACCCGGTGGCTGTTGTTTTTTTTACCCGGACGTATAATATTTCAGTTATTTTGACTTTTTTAAAAATTTTTGTAGTAATGATGTTGGTAAATGAAAACATTTTTCAGAATCTCAATTATAACAAATGTCTTTATAGCTCCCGTATCTTAGATTCATATTTCATGCTCTTATTCAGATTCAATGAAATAAGATCTCGTGCCTGTTTTTTTTACCCGGACCTCCCTTACCGTTCAAATTCACGAGTCTCCTAATTATTTTATCCACGTTGAATTTCATCTTTAACCTTAATGAGAGATTATACAAAATCTACAATTCAGTAAATTGCAACAGAATTTGCGTTTTAAAAAAAAAGGAAACAATTTACTAGAAAGGATAAAAGTACGCGCATACATAAATGCAAATAGGCTAACTAAAACATTACAATAGATTTAGCACCAGCAAGCAGTCAATCGTCTCCCTTATTGCCTTCATAATATCAACACTAATTTTGAACAAATAAGTTTCTATTCCATTAGGAAAGTGACGGATACACCATTAGCATGTTAACAGCTGACGCGATCATGGACTGAAACATAGTCAACAACATTTTATAGTCGACATAGTAACTTCCACCTAGCATTAGTACTTTCATTGGCTGCTTAGATGCCAACTGCAATGAGTATCCTTTTTGTTCTTTTTTCTTCACATTGACAATATCTGACTTCCACTCCTGAAGCAAAGAGCTTGAGGTCTGGTAAGCTGAAGCAGCAGCGTAAAAAATGACGCCGAGGTAGACAACTGCAAAGGAAGAAAGCAGAGATGTAAGCCATGCTAAAATCCCATTGCATTTGATCGTGATATAAAAACTGATAACGAAACCAGATCCAATTATCAGCTTGTTGTATGTTGCTGGAAATCCCCAAATGTCGTTTGCCCAAGTAACCATGAGCTGTATTGTACAGTACATCTCAAATTTAGCATTCTGTAACCTCAGCGCAGGCTTTGTAATTGCGTGATTTTTGGTACTGAAATGAAATAAAATACTAGTGGTATTCCTGTGAGTAAGTCAGAGTGTGGTAAGCAATGTATAAGCACTGTCACACGTAATATAGGCGTTTATCAAAATACCTGAGCTCTCCCCAAAGCGCAAGAACCATGAAACCAACTGGAACCATTAAGAATATAAGGAGAAAGCAGGTTGAGAGATACAAGTAAAGAATATAGGCTTGGAAAATAATGGCAGCAGCAGCAACGAACGTTTCGCGACCAAACTCGTTCGACCAAAATATATGAAGTATCTCAATATTGTCGCTGTTTGACTGGAGCAAAACTGAAGAAAGGAGTTCCGGGGAATTTGGATTTATCGTGTGGTACATCAGCCCCATTAAAGTAAAAGCCCATGCAGAATAGAAGACGAAGATAAGACAGTATTTGATGATTTTTGTTATTGCTGGTGGTCTAGCATTACGAATTAAAGTTTTTCCTATAAAAACAAAATCATTTCATTATGAATTCTGCAAAATTACAACAGTTTTACTTTAAAACCTTAAAGTGTTCAAAACAACGGCAGACGATAGTGTTGTGTCTCTTGTGCTTAGAATAGAATACGCAGGTATTATTTATGGATACACAATTTTGTAGGAAACAAATATAGGTACTTAGATTGAACTATGAGCTAGGGTGCAGTACAAATTAATTGTTTAACAATGCAAATAAATATCCGAAGGAAATAGCGTTAGGCTCTTTTGTTTAAATAAAGTTTGCTTTTCTCTGAATACTTGCAAAGCGTTTAGAATAGGACAAGAATAAAACTGTTTGTTTAAAAATGTTAGGCATTATAATATATTGGTTCTGATTTAGAATTATAAACTGCAAAATAAACACTACTAAGCAGCATAAATACAAGAAAACGTATGTACACATAGTATACATCTAACAATTTTTCAAAAGAACTTCTGGCAATTATAAATTAGCTTCAATTATTATGGCGTAGTCTGCTCTTTTTTAGACTGACGTACCAAGCGCCTTTTATGCTCCATAATGAAATGGCTCAAACTGCAACTGGAATAATAAATTACTTACCTTCGTGGAATTGAATTAACTCCATGTACGTTGTCACAAACGCTGGAATTTGATCTCCTTTCCACATGATTGCAATGTAATTGCTTGGCAATATAGCATACAACCACATGACGCCGGTCATATACAATCGTGTAAAAGTATCAGATTTAGTATTACGGCGAATTCGCACAAATTGACATACAAGGAACGCATAGTATAAGCAAATGATGAATATATTGAATCTCCACAAAATCAATTTTGCTCTGCTGCACTTGGTCATTTTTGGACGGCATTTTTCTTCATCCCATTCTAACGGATGGGCCGCGCCTAATTGACCGAATTTGAAGCCTTTAGCTATACCAGCCACCATGGCGTCCGTTAGTAATACGTGTTTCTCTTTTTGTGCTTTAGGCTTGAGTACAAACAAAACGTCAATCGTTGCAAAAAATTGTCGTAAAAAGCTTGCCACAAGCAGGAAGAGCCCAATAATCAGTGTCAAAGTGGCTTTTCTTAAAGCAGAAACCATTTTACTTTTGTTGTTTAAAGACGTTTATGCACTAATTTAAAATTGATTAGGTTATTCCCAATATAACGAAAGGAATTCTCTTTCAGAAAAAAATAAAAAACAAATTGATAGCTATTAATGCCTATCACAAATTCACAAAAACGTTAGGTTCATGGTATCGGTGTTGGTGACAAACTGAGTAGTAGTGGAATGAAAAAACTAGTAGACTTCAACGATTTTTGTAATTCCATGGCTTTACTTTAGATTATATTTTTGTAGTTTCGCTTAGAACGATTCTTGTCGTAGTTCTGCTTTTTAAAATGGCATTCAAATAATACCTCAATCTATTTAACCAAAGGCTTTACCTTTATTAAGTTTAAAGGTTATATGCACTTCTATTGATTGTAAGTAAAATAGTTCCAGTTTGAAGAGGATTACTTTCAAATAATTAAAAACTCTAAATGTATTCCTTCATATTTCGTAGCAATATGAGTGCATGAATGTAATTTAACAAAGATATTAAAACTCTAAAGGATAAAGTAGGTATATCCACTTAAAAAAAGGTCTAAAAGCTTTTTATTTCTGAACGCAAGTGCTCAATTCATTGATCTTCCAGCACGTACCCACCCTGTGTTCCTAGCGGGACAGATACTATAATTTTAACCACTTTCAAGGCACATTTTTACCGATTTTAATGAAAGCTGTCGCCATTTTTTAAACCAAGGCCTTCCACCTCGCAGGCAATAAAAATTATGAGGCGGACATAATTTAATGCATGATGTCACCATTGTACCAAAAAAAAGGAGTACTATGGAAAAATAAAGGACTTTTATCGTAACACCTACATGTAAGGGCAAACGAATTCTTGGGCAGAGATAAAAACAGGAGTTGCTACCGTAATAAATAGGTGTTAATTCATCGGACCTAGTCTACACATACCTACTACAAATTCCTAAAATTGTAAGTTTGACCTTTGGAGCACCTGTATTTAAAGTTGCTGCTTAAAATACGTAACACCGAAATTGCTTTATTGAAAAGTATTTACTACAAGTAGTTGGAAGCCGTATTTTGCTATATTTGTCGATAGCTATATCCTTTAATATATAGCATACATTGCGCATTGTATATAAAAAGGATTTAGAATGATTAAATTTCTCGAATAAAACTGTCCAAACCATTTAATTATATCAGCTTTTAGAGTCGACCACATCCAGAGTAGTTCATAACTATATTATATTATACTAATAATATAATTTCAAATGCCAATGTAATTGAACGTATATTTTATAGCTATGTATCTATATAGATGTCTATGGATAAGCAGCATCTCCAATGAAAATTAATAGACATATAAGTTGCCTCACTTCGCCGGTTGGATTTTAATACTCGAAATCGAAATAGTATGGAACGGAATAGAATAATTTGCCACACAAATCAAAATTGAGACCTTTGACTTGAAGTAGTTTGTTTAAAACAATTTAGTGTTCTAGAAAATAAAATTCTGCATCAAGCAAAAGGGGAAGCTCGATTTTACATTTTATATCGCCGTAAAAGCCGAACTCCCACAGGGATTTTAGGCTCTGAACGGTATTTTTGCTGTACACGAACATTTCAAATTAAGACTGTTTCCCTCCAACGCAACGCAACGTAATAATATCTCACAAATATCTAGCAAAGGTTTTTCTAGGGCATTTTTTAATTTAATGTAGTTTTTTATGGCGGTAAGTTTGTAGTTGTAAATCGCATCTATAGCATAGATAATAGATACATTTTGGGAGTTATTCATTTTACCGCCTGCTCTTTTACCGTCACTTCAATTACATGGTAATGATGTAATTGAGATCGAATTGATTGCTAGATTTGGAGGATAAAATCTGTCGACTTGCTCGAACTATGATAATACACTGCAAATAGTGCAAATAGATAAATTATCAGTGAAATTATTGAGAATTGGAAATGTTATTATTGCGGACAAAGAATCTAGCAGATTAACACTTATCCATCTATAAAATCTTCGGGTATAAAGGAGCGAGGAATTCCGGGCAAAACAGGCGGGAGTGAATTGACTGAGCCCGAAATCGAGGTTTTGATGGCTGACCCGAGGTCAATTCGTACTTTAGGATAAGACCAATACTCGTTATAACATAAAGATGCCATAAAAATGAACAAACGCGATTTGTACCCTTTTTAAGCACCACTGCAGTGTCATTACCAGTAGTGAAAAACTACTTAAAGCTGAATGATGTAATTATACACAACAATACTTTAAAATTAATATCAAATCATTACAAACAACTTCAAAATGAAGCATTGTGTTGGAAATATGAAAAAAGCATTAGAGCCTTCCAAAAAAAGTGTACCTATACCTACACGAATGCGACATCTCGTGAGCCTACTTGACAGAAGTTTGTAAAATCGTGTAAATATGAAATCTACTTTTTCCAAAGCACATAAGCAACACTGAACTACTGAACGATTTAGCCAAAACAGTTTTATTCACTATTGTTTTATGAGTCTGTAGATTTTATTTTAACTATGTATTAGAGAATACTTTATATACATAGATACTGGGGCTCTAGGTACGTATAAGTGACAGTAGAAATGTGCATAACACACGTAATACATAACTGGTAAACAGCCTATGAAATTGACATTAACAAAAGTTAAAACCAAAGACCATGACTGGAAACAGTCAAGCGTATTACACAAGGACGCATATTCTAATCTAGAAACCAGTACTAAATGTATATATGTCCAGCAAGGTGAAGACTGAATGCTACAACTGATAAATGACAAAAGAAAATAGCTTATTTATCCCAACGTCCTTTCGAAGGACAGACAGGAGACAAAGTGCCAGCGTAATCTTCAATAATACAACTAAGCAGCTTTTATGAAAAATGCTACACTATTCACTAAAAAGGGTTAGGTACTTTGCTACTATTAACTGTATGAATCTATGTATATCTATATTACAATCTCTATATTAAAATGGGTCTAAAAGAATCCAAATCAGGGTACTTGTCAAAATAGCATCAATTGTTGTAAGTAGTTGTTATTGATATTGTAGAAAGGGTACACTTTTCATTTCAATCCCATTCAAGGGTTGCTCACACTTGGCATTGAATTTATTTGGCCCAAAGTAAATACGATAACACTGCTGATGCGGATCTTTACGTATTATTATAGTGACTCCCCAATATTTCAACGTTGCAGTACATACGAATTAAATCAATGGCACTCAGAATTTCACTCTTCCTTACGGCAACTTGTTGTTGGCATAGAACAGGGTATAGAATTTCAATGAAGGGTCCAAGGAGTATAAAAACGCTGGAGATCCAGTCAACAGTATCAAGTCTTCAACTTATTCTCTAGCCACTCACAGCAAAGCCAAAAACCAAAGGAAAAAAAAGATTTCAAGAATTTGAATTATTTTCAATTCTAATTTTGAAATTTTCAATTTCAACCAAACACACAACTACTCATCATCACCATGCAATTCGTAAGAAATAAATATATACAAAATTCTAAGAGCTGAGATTCCTTCATTGTCCTTATTCTCATGGAAATTTTGAAAAAATGTTTAAATATTTTACAAATTAATTGATTTTTGATTTTTGAACAGCTGATTGTTCTCTCCTTGGCTGTCGCCTGCGTCTTGGCCGCCCCTCAGGGCCCCATGGATCCCTTGACCACGCCAATCCCAATCCTCCGAATGGATGTCAACAACGACAATGCTGGAAGATTTGATCTCCAGTAAGTGGATTATTTGGGCATTTTTTGGGAAATTTGTACTTTTAATGGATAAAACTGTATTAATTTTAATAATAAATATTGTTTGTTTACTCTAGATACCAGACTGGTAACGGAATCTCCGAATCTCAACAAGGCTCCTTGAAGAATCTGCCTGGTGACAAGGAAGGACCCGTCCAGGTGACCCAAGGCCGCTACTCCTACGTTGGACCCGATGGCGTCACCTACACTGTTGACTGGACTTCGGACGAGAACGGCTTCGTTGCCCGTGGAGACCATTTGCCCACTCCCCCACCCATCCCAGAGGAGATCCGCAGAATGCTCCAGGAAACTGGCCAACAAGCCGATTTCTAAATGCCTATCTCAACATAATCTACTAAATCCATCATGTCTCTTCGTCTTTCTTTTTTATTCAATTAATCGAAATTCTAATGTAATCGTATAAATATTTGTCGAATAATTAGGAGTATTTAAGTTAGAACACGTGATAGTGGTAGCATCAGCGTTTGACACGCATTGATGATAGATTTTAGGAAGAAAAAAAGGCTGAATAATAGTGAGCTACTAGTTCGCATTATATTTCAGTGGTTCCCACAACACAACTCATGATAATTGGATGGGACTGAAACATGCTGTGCACTAGTAAGTCCCACTCAATGTACATAAATAGGACGCTGAGCGTCCCTTAAATATATATGACTAATTAATTACAAACATTTGAGATGCATTCTAAAAAATTAATAAAAATACAGCAATAATCATAATTTTGACAATTTTGTTCCTTGGAACTTATTTTTATGATCAATTTCATCATCAAATTCATTGAAAAGGGGAAACATCATTAAACGTCAGCTAAAGCTAAAGCTAACTTAATAATTATAATTAAGTTACATAAATTAATAGTATTTTTTGACAATTAACACACTGCTAATGCATATTTTACATTATTACCTATTTTCATCGCTTATTAACTACAGATGTTCCCTCCATTCATAACGACCAGCGAATTTCCATGAACTACTGATTTGTAATTTACATTCACTAAAATGTGTTTACTACGAAGGCGCGCCAGAAATACAATAAAAATTACGAAAAAAAAACTACAACTTTTCTTACTTTCGATATTTTTCTATGTATTGCTTTTAAGTTGTATAGTGTGAAAAGGAATTTGAAGGTTGTACTAATTACCATTTGATGCATTCATATAATGCGTATAATACGTTTTTAATTAAAATGACCCAAATACAAAATGAATGACATTGTGCTGCTAAAAATTAAGGTAAAGGAAGGTAGAATTAAAAATATAATTATATATGTATACAGTCAAAGTCACGTATATTTTTCTTTCTAGCTAATTACGTACTGTCAAATATTTATGAGCCATGGGATGTCACTTGCACTGCATTTTTCTTGTCTACATCCAGTTGGGCTATTGTTGTAGTGCACTGCCGCTCACTGCTCACTGTACATATAATTACATAATATGACTTTGATAATTATGCAATTAATTAATTAGTTACAGCAAGCTTCTCATTGCCAATTGTATCTGCCATACCACGCTCGCCACTACACTCCATTCTTTCTGAGGTCTGTCTTTTCCTTACAGTAATCGCCACCGTATTTTGTTCTCACTATTTACAAAATTAGAATGTGTATGTAGTAATTAATCCCGATCGAGTTTAGCAGCACATTATATTCCGTAGTATAGGTACCTTTTCGAAACGGTGATATATTTAGTTTTGAATGTTTTTCAAAATCGCGATTTCTAGTTTCGACCCTTTTTACATAAAACGGTAATTTCTAGTTTTAGTGATCTTTGGAAAGTTTTATTTACTAGTTTTGACCGTTTTAAAAAAGTATTATTTATTAGTTTTGACTGCTTTGAAACAGCGTTATTTACTAGTTTTGACCTTTTTTGAAAAGAGTTTTGTTACTAGTTTTGACCGTTTTGAAAGTGTTATTTACTAGTTTTGACTGCTTTAAAAAAGTATTATTTACTAGTTTTGACCGTTTTGGAAAAGTGTCATTTACTAGTTTTGACCGTTTTGAAAAAGTGGCATTTACTAGTTTTGACCGTTTTGAAAGAGTATATTTATGGAATTAAACACTTTTGTAAAGCATTCTTTCCATGGTTTCCCAGTTCCGAATGGGTTAAAATTCTAATGAATATAATCCATTTTTGTATTCGGTTTGGTTTACCTGCCTTTCAGCAATTTCTTGACAGAATTTTGACTGCCTTTTTTATATTCGAGGATGTAATAACCTGGACAATTCGCGAGAACGGTGCATACTGTTACCTTCAGCAGTGTTGTGACCTTCATTCTGTTAAAAAAAGAAAGAAATTATAATTCAGCTGCTGCAAAAATGTATGGAGCTTTGCATTTCTACCTGCTGTGAATAGATGTCACTACAACAATACTTGATTTCAAAATTTATTACCTAGTGCATTTAATTTAATGGTTGTTGTACTGACTTAATTGACAATTGACGCAGTCAAACTTGTTTGGAAATAAGCTCAGTTAAGTAATCGGTCAGCTATTTATATTGACATGTTAGTATTATTTGCAGGAAGGAGTTTTGACACCAATTATTTCATTTCAAATGCAAAGACGCAATAATTCTTGAAAAAATCCTCCTTTAATGCATGTCTGTGTTTTGAATCAAAATAAAAATGTATACAAAAGATTACTGTTTAATATCCGCTGAACTGCAGATAATAAATAGCTTATAATTAATTTAAAGATACATATTTCCTGGCTACTAAATTAATATAGGTACTTGATAGGATGTTCCTCAACTGTCTGTCTGTGTTATCAAGACGTGGACGGAGTAAATGCCCTTTTAGCAGCAAAATTTCATACATTGAACTGTGTCGATGCTAGCAGTAATACGTACTTCCCATTGCATATGATTGACACACATTTTTATTAATTATTGATATTATTATCATCTTACTGGTAAGACAGAAGGATGCACAAAAAGTGACTGTCTTTCCAAATTATGTAAATCTTACTTTTTGGATTTTTTAACCCAATTTTCAATCATTCCTTTTCCTCATTTTTTTATGTACAGAAGCGTACAACACAGTAATTAAATAAGTTTGTCAGTTTTATGCACATTATGCCTTTACCATCGATTTCCTTCCATCTCGTTAGTGTAAAGTGCCTCCCTCAAATAAACAACTTAACAAAACCAAACAACTTGGTATGCTAATGGTAAGTGTAAGTCAATTACCTAATTTATTGGTATATTGTGGCTCCATTGCTGTCTGTAACCAAACAGAAACAAGTATAATAACAACAGTTTTGACGTTAATCATCGGATAGAGAGGCGACAGGCAAACCTGTAAACCACGCATTATTATTATAAAAAAAAGAATTTCCCTGTTTACCACGAAATTATTTGTCTACAACTACTTAAATCTTACGTATCGTCGGTGAGGCTGGAATGTGGCGTAAGATCCGGTTAAAAGCATTACACGGCCCAAGTCCAGCATATCCTTAACATAATTTGTCCCGAGTATCAAGTCCCAGCGATCAACTGTTTGCCTATGTGTTTATAAAAGGCATAAATATCAATTTTTCTTTAAAAAGGGCAAATAGAAGTTTTAATGCTTTTAAAAGGAGCAAATAGCAGTTTTAATGTTTTTAAAAGGAGCAAATAGTAGTTTACTGCTTTTAAAAGAAGCAACTAGCAGTTTTAATGCTTTTAAAAGGAGCAAATAGTAGTTTTACTGCTTTTAAAAGAAGCAACTAGCAGTTTTACTGCTTTTAAAAAAAGCAAATATGTAGCAGTTTACTGCTTTTAAAATGAGCAAAAAGCAGTTTTGCTGCTTTTAAAACCAATAAATAAGCAGCGTTGCGTTGCTAGCAAAATCTGCAATATCTGAAAGCTTGGAAAATTGCATAAACCCATTTACACCACAATTCACTAACTCCATGTTATACATATTTTATAGCAGTTTTACTCCTTAAAAAGAGTACATATCGCCTTATGTAAACATTTTAAACAGGTTAAAATGTCGTTTTTACTCATTTAAAAAAAGTGTAAACACATGTTTTTTGCTATTTTATGGACACGTTTGTTAAAATCCTTAAAAGTTGATTGTTGATTCTTACGTCAATAAATACAAAAGATAAAGAGAACACTGGACTTTTGCATTACTGTCAACTATATTCACGCCACAATGCATCTTCACCGACGCGTCGGTGTAGGTGTGTGGTACACTGGTATGTACAGTAGTATAAGTGTGCTATATGCACGCTATTGATTACATAAAAAAAACGCCAAAGCCAATAATTACAATTTATTACAATTTAAAGATTAAATAATGTGCATTGTGCATACCTACGTTTAAAGATGTATGACAAACAGGTATGTAGCTTCTTATTCTGATTCTTATTTTATTCACTTACTATAGTTAGGTAGTTATCTATACTGACAATATTTAGCATTTAAATGATAAGGTTAATCAACGATGCGTGTCCGTAACGCTACAGACAGGTAGACAGACAGACAAAGGGGACATCCTTAAATTACGTTTTAGATTTCGTCAAAAAGCACACCCCCTCCCCCTGTCACCATAGGGCTT
>JAQFZC010006719.1:0-12155 GCA_034695205.1 Dicyrtoma fusca
GATTGCAAGTGTGTGTGTGTGTGTGTGTGTGTGTGTGTGTGTGTGTGCCTGTTGCATGATGTAATTTTGCACTCTGCTCAAGTCCCAGACCAGACCATATAGGTTTTCATTTCTGTCTAAGGGTCGCTGCGTCGCTATCATTGAATGACTAAATTGCATTTTATGAGATACTTTGCATGCAATATCTGTAATAAATAATGCACATGAAATGAAAATGAGAAGCCATCAAAAATATTTGTATTCTTCGGTGGTGATCATGGGTCTACCTGCCTATGCTACTCACTTACAGAAGCATTAGCTCTGCTATACATGCTAGTGGCAGCCCTGAGATTTCTCTACAGTCTCTCTGCACATTAGTGCACGTTTACTTTATTTACTTATTTAATAATGTGCACTGAAAAGATGACGTTTGGGCTCTTGCGTGGATGGATCACACACTGAAAGAAAAAAAAATTGCTCATCATTTATTTGCCATGTACTAAGCAACAGTTTTGCTAGTGTTGTATGTACTTGCTACACAGCCTTTGTTTTTTCAGTTTAGTTCGTTTTCGTACAAGATCGCATGTCCTCTCACTTCGAGATGAGAGTTACTTGTCAGTTTAATGAAGATTATTTCATAAATCCGTCCATCGAAGAACACAAATACTAAGGGAAATACATACAGCGCCTACTAAACTCGGGATGAGGGCTAGAGCGCGTTATATGTAGATGTAACGGTGTGTAGAGTCTACATACAGTAGTAGTGAGGAATTAAGTGGAGGTTATTATACTAAAGTTACAGTGCAGTGGAGATAAGGGAGCTCGTCTCATCATGAATTCATATGCATATTATAGGAGGTGAAAAATGTGAATCAAAAATTGTAAAATGATGATCGACATGGACAGGAACAAGAGGATAGATGAAATGGCAAAATGGCTTATGGCTGGTTAACAGTAAAAGGACTGCTACAAAAGTTGTGTAGAGATTATAAAATATTTAAATTTTGCCCTGTAACGATAGAGATAGATACAGTAGATAGACAAGTCGACATTCAAACCACTTATAACTACCATAACAACGTGACCATAGTGGGAGAGAGGTGGTAGGGAGGCAGGAGCTTCAGCAGGAGCTTTGGGAGTGAATGAATTATCATCATTATTACTTATGAGCCGATTCCATTCCATCCCATAGACACACACAGGCTGGGAGAAAATGCAATAAGATTTTTTTTTTATAGGTATATATGCTTTTTCCCCTGTACTATGGAAGGAAAGGATGGGATAGGATAAGATAATGTACTGTAGTAGTAGTAGTAGAGTATAATATTTACAGATGTTTCTATGCTAATTTCCAATTCCAATTATTCCAATCTCAATCTGTGGGTCATTGATCTATGCAATAGAATCCCATTCCAATCTAAACCAATCCACTTACGTCGATAGAACGTCTACGAAGACGTCCATTGAATAATAATAATATAACAAATCCAATAATTTTCAAGATAATACAGTTTAATTTTACTTGATAAGGCAGATCACATCAGATCAGCATCACATAAAGACGTATACTGTGCTCGATTGACTGGATTATTGGTTTCCTTTCGTTATACGGACCCTATAACTATATAGAAAGTACCTACTACGTATACATTATAATGGCCATCTATTAGTTAAAGTTACTGTACTAATAGTCATTCGCCAGTCGTTATGGCTGTAAAAATACTGATATTACATGCAACCATCTGTAGGGCTGTTCCTTGATCTCCTTATTCTTACTCTTTTTTATTGGAATTTAAGATGAATGAATTATGTGTTTGTAGGGACAGTGATACGTGCAAGTATGTGTGTCTAAGTGCATGATGTTTCAACTAAAAAGTATCGGAATGTGTAGAGCATGCAATATCACGTATCAGTCTATTTATTTGCAATTTTGTTTTCTTTATATTTTCACAGGATCATCGCCAAAATTGATGATGATATGTTGAAGCACTACTGCAGTGAAGATAGCTTCTTACTTGAAGTCAAACCATCCGACAATGATGATGCCTTTGATATCACGCTAAGTGAATTATTGGACTGTTCACAATAATTAAAAGGAAGCCAACGAAAAAGGAAGGGACCGCAGTTCAAGAAGGATTTCATATTTCTAAATTTCTAATAGAAATGAAGACAAATAAAAAACGTAGTAGTAGTAGTAGCAACAAGAAAATAAATCGAAGGCCCTTTCAAAACCAATCCCAGTACCAGCCCCATCCCCCACAATCACCAATATAATAAAAGTAGTAGTATAATTCTCACCCAAACTGGGTGTCAAACAACCTACGAATAAACTCTCTCTCTCTCTCTCTACCGGGTATGAGAATTCCTGGAATCTACCACAATAAACTATATAACCAACCAAATTTTATTGATTTTAGTACAACCAGTAATAATGCACATATAAGTTATGGTATGATTTGTTTTTTGTGTCGAACAAAAGAAAACATCCGCGTTCAAAATCGAATCCACATTAAATAAAATTAATACATACTACAGTCGACAAGCCTACCAAACAAAAGTGAGACAAAGTGAAAATTCAAAAAGATGAATTTCCAGAACGCTACTTTACGCAACTTAAGAGAAAAGCGGTCCCGACACCGCGCCGGACGGAACGAAATACACTTTTTTACAGAACGAACGTGTGAAACGAAACGAAACGAAACCAAAACAAACAATTACCTAAAGAACGTGGCTGGACCATGGACAAGAACTTTTAAATTGAATATAAAACAATAAAATAAATGCACATTGTGTTTTTATTCATCTTGTTAACTATGTAAGACGATGGTGGACTTTGAAACCTTGTTATAGGAGCCAGGAAACGTTGTTTTTCAGTCTGCCGATCGATTCGTGCGAGCAAAAAGTGAAATCACCGCTAAAAGACGAACTATGTGACGTCTATCTTCTAGAAAAATACTAAAAACAAAAAATCCATTTGAAATCTACTCTACTCTAAGACGACCATCTGTGTGCACCTACAGTTACATTTAAATATTGTTATTTGTGCTATGCTTTAAATTGTTATGTAAGCTCACGAGCCGTATACAAAACAAAACTAGTATATGTATATACTACCTATCTATATATATATACCTATATTACCTAACCATTAATTGCGTCGACAGTGAAATCAAATTAAAAAAAAATCGCAATTCACCTTCATTGTCAAGAATAGTTGGAAACATAGAAAATGGAAGATCCTATCGTCTTGAAGGAGGACAGACCGTGGGAGAAATGGAGACGAAAGAATCTTTTCTCTATTATTATACTTGATGATAATACGGATGAAATTAAAATGCAGACAGCAAAAAAATAATATTGTGTACAGTGCCTTATCGATTTGATGCTAAATGTTGCATTCTTGAGCAATATAATCTGTAAAAATTGTAATTTTATCATAAAAGGATTGTTGATACTAGTTTTTAATATTTTTTAAACTTGTATAGTGTACATTTTTGTAAGATAGATAATTATTAGGGACAAAATGCATCATGTTTCATTCTCTCTGTTGTTGTGTCATACATTCATTGATTATTTTTGAGATGATGAATGACTATAGATATGTAAAGCTCCGAGGGTACAATAACAATATAACATGTAGTGTTAAGTTATTGTTACAGTTTTATTACAATATATATATGTATATATATAATAATTATAAGAATATGAAATGCCAAATGTGCCAAGTTTTTTGTATAATCAATTTTATCATTATCACTATTATTATACATACATATATGCATATATACGTACACATTACACATACGATTACGATTAGTGAGCCAGTCTAAGTTAGTATTTTTATGCTAGTGTTAAATAGGCTAAGGACTTTGTGTCTGTAAATGACAAAGACAAACAACTCCACACTTACACACAAACAAGTGCAGAATCAGAAGAAGAAGAAAAAGAATAATTATTGCGGTACAAAATGTTCATACAAAACATACACACAACAACACATTGTTATAATGGGACTTACTATTAGCAAATGAATTACATTTTAGCATGAGGAACATACATATTTTGTAGAAGAGTAACGCTCAGAAGATGTATTGTTGTGAAAACAAAAGTGATCTTAATTTACATACCGTCATATAGGATTGAGCACTTAAGCTTGTCTTTAATTCAAGGGGAACATACACAAAAAAATAACACACATAATCATCTGACACCCAGAAAAATATCCATCCAAAAATCCAAGGAAATTAACATATAGTTAAGTGAATTGCTGAATGTGAATATTTCCTTTCATGGAATTATGAATATTAATATTATTATGGAGATGGAAATGGAAATGGAACTGTGCTATAGTAATAGGAAGAAGAAAAAAAGACACGAAATTGAGATTATTGCCTTGCGCATTGTATGGATTGTAGTTTGTTTGTTAGTTTTTTTTTGTATCTTATAATCTTATACAATAATAACATGTAGAATTAAGTTGTGTGTATGTGTCTGTGTAGGAGTTTAGACTTTCATGGACTTGACGTCTCTGCCTAGGTTCTCTCGAATGGACACCACATAATAATTACAACACACACTTACTTAAAGATGTAGGTAAAGGAATAAAAATACAATACATAATATTACATAATATTCTCCTGTGTATCCAAAAATGGATTTCTGTGATCATGTGACACATTCCAAATATCTCTGAATCATGAGCTTGTACTTTCATTATTGTGTATAGTACCTATTATTATTATTATTATAATTATTAATAATAATAATGATAATAATAACTTAATATCGTTAGTGTAAATTTAAGGAAGGGTAGTAGCGTCCACGTCTTCATCTCTAAAGCCATGGAATTAAAGGAAATGTACTTCTCTAAATTATGATACATTGGGTAAAGAAATATAGATAATTAAAAATGAACTGTTGACTGTTACTGTTGCTGTTGCTACTGTAATTGTCATAATTCGTCCATGTATGTACTTAACCATAATAATTGGAAGTTGGATTTAAACTTACCATCACAATCTTATAACCTCCCTACACAGAGATTAATGATTAATTAGTGACATGAATTCGTTATTATTGTACAATATAACAATTCGACACACTATTGCTATCGCTTTTGACTTATAGCTTCTGTCGAATGAATAGAAAAAAGCAAGCATAATAGTCAGCTATAATCTTAGAGTCAATCCTCGCCATGTCCTACATGTATTTCATTCAGTAACCCAAGTACCAAAACGAAACAAAATGAGCCATATAAATTATATACAAAATTTTGCTAAAAAATATTGTGACCATAGTATCTATATCATTATTACAAAGTGTATGTTTTTTTAAGACTTTAATAGCCTCCCATTTGATCAAAATATACATATAGCCCATTGAATCATGCTTTGATTGAATTTTGCTGAAAAAAAAAGAGAAACTTGACGAACACTAAACAGAGGAATTATATATAAATTATTAAAACTTTTATAAAATGTAATGTGTTTCCATTTTACAAACTCAACTGCACCATTTTTTAGCGGAGGAATTGTATTCAATCGAGCTTTTGATTTTGATTTTTGAAATTTTTTTTTTATTATTATTATTATTATTATCAATTAGTTACTAGAATATTTAAAGTAGATAGTATATTTCTCAAATGTAGTAGTATACATAACAAAGATAGTCGTAAGAAATTAGATACTAAAAATATTAGCAATTATTATTATTATTATTATTTTGTAAGGTAAGGACCTTGTCTACTTAAAATATATACAATAAGTACATACATATAATACTTGGTACAATGTATAGGTGTAGTGATTATTATATAATATTTAGTAATGTACCTAGGCTATAAGGATGTGTAGTAATTTGCAACTCATTGCATCATTGTTATGTAGTACTTACATTCAGAGTAAGGTTAATTATTATTATTATTATTATTATTAATCTTTTCTGATAGGAAACTGAGAAACTTACAAGTAGAAAAATGCACAACTCTGAAAATTGAAAGTACAGTCGATAGTCGATACAATTTCAATTAATTAGCAGTACATGAGCAATACTGCATACAATACAAGAACAATAATGCTATATAATCCCTTTTACTTACAAGTACTTCAAATATTAAAATACAAATGACGTTAAATCGCAATAAGTTAGATTTAGATATTTGAGCAAATTTTAATTATAGTTGATTGGTGTGCATGTGTGTGTAATTGTTATATTAGCTAACAATAATAATTATGGCTTTGATTTTGATTTTATTGACAAAATCAAATGAGAATAAAGTAATGCAGAGAATGTTTGAAACTGACAGTGAGTTAAGTAGGTACATACTTTCAACTGTCAACTGTAGTAAACTATTAGATTCTTGTCTACAACAGCAGCTTATTTCCTGTGAATAAACTAAGCCTAAGTTTTAATTAGTTAGTAGTTGTGGTAAGTCAATATATCCTTATACTGTCAATATGAACTGTACATACACACCCATGAAATAATTACTAATAAAAGGAATTCCATTGTTGCTAAATATTTACTAATAAAATTACAATTTCTTAATTACGATGACAAATGTACATAATAGTTACTACCTAGTTTTAGACACTTTAGTTAAATAGGAAATTACCTTCTTTTTGTTTTAAAAACAAAAAGAAGAAAGAAACGGAATTCTCAAAATATCAAATTCTAAAAATAAGACAGTTATTATTATTACTTGAATCAATTACACATGTTAGTAATCGTAATCCTAATCGTAATGAATGGAATTTGGTAATATTATTTTACTTACTTTTTTAGATCCTTTTAAGTAAGAATGTAGTGTTATGTAAGTACTTACTAGATGCAATACACAAGTACATAATACATATTATATGACCTATCTATGGTCAGCTGTTGATGGTAGTATTTAAGTAATTTATATGCGATATTCAGTACACTTGATAGATAATGATACTGTTAGGGACTATAGGGAAAAAAAATAATGATTGAAGACAAAAAAAGTCGTATTATTGGAGGCTTAATGATGATAATATAATAATTATTATTATCATGAAATATATTTTAATTTTTTTTTTGAGCTACAGGCTATACAACTATACTCATGCAGACAGCTAGCTTCTATGGAGAGAGACAGAGAAATAATACATAGTAATTAGTATTTAGTGGTGTACTTCTTAAAAAGATGAGAATGTAAGTAGTAAGTGCATACTGTTGATGAAATAATGTATAATTATATAATATATATATACTAGGTACAGAGAGATACTGATGTGAGGTTAAATGTAACAAAAATGACATTGAAATCTTACTTGTTTTTAATTAATTATTATTACTTAGAATCAACCAGGCTAGTACTTAAGTACACACACACACATGATGACAAAAATATGATGATTAAAGAAGAAAAAAAAGTTGTAATAAAATACAATATGTCTTCCTTCTCAATGTTAATTAATTACTGTACTAATTAATTATATATAAATAATAATTATTATATATTACCTATATACTACAATATTTACATTTATTATCTAAAGACTAGTACCTACTTACATACATACATCGCACACGTATACTTGTATGTCTTAGATTCATGTCGTTACACTATGTATAATCTTACTAGTTAGTAAGTAGTTAGCAAGGCTACTTTTCTTTTGAAGTACGACCTACACATATATATATATATTATATATTATATGAACAAAATATATAGTACACTATAGGCATTAGTTTTGTTTTAATTTAATACTCTATTATTAAATCACCTAGTTAAATCATGTTGATGTAGCTCTCTAATAAATTGTACATATACTTTGAACATTTTGTCCTTTATTGCAATTTAGAATTATTATGGCATACTCTTACTTGTAATGTTTTTACTTAAACTTTAAGCTGCTCATGAGCTCTAAATTCAAAACTACCTGAGGCACTACTGCATACAAACTATTATAGTAATTTAATGACTAGGTAATTTAATTTTGAAATGGAAAGATTTCCGTTTTTTTTTGTTTTTGTTTTTTGGTTTTGTGAATCTAACTTCAATAGTTTTCACACCACCACACTGACAGCATACTCAATAGATTTTAGAAAGTGTTTCGAACACATGGCATCTACGGTTCATTCTATCAAAACCTCTTCAATGCAATGGAAATGATCCGATCTTACAGGGAGCTGTAATTGTACCATACTTGAACAGTAATACACGTATAGCTAAGCTATTGAAAGAAAATAATGAATAGTAATCAATATTTTCCCTTTCAAAGACATAGCAGCGGGTACAGTTTGGTCAGCAGTGCCGTGCTGGGAAGAGGTCAAAAAAAAGTTGCAACGAGGACTGATGTTTGAACCGTTTACTGCACAATGTATCCAACACTGTATTAGTGTATAGAAAAAATGTTTTATTTTAATAACGTAGCTTTAATTCAACTGTACAAAGTCATAGTTGTAATGTAATTGAAGTTGTAAAAATATAAATAGTTTAATTTGGAAGAACCTTTGTGTCATAATTGCAAAAATGCGATGCGTGTAATTTACATCCACCCATGAAGTCGACGAACACGATTCGACCGAAATCTCTCACTTTCCTGGTGAAACTGAAGCTCTGTTCCCTTGAACATTGCAGATAATAATATATGGCATTTCTATTGGCAAAAATATACATAGTTGGTTTTTACCTAATACAGATCCATTCTGATTAAGATTCAGAACCAGAACAGGAAATTTTCATCTCACCTCTCTCGTCAAAAGATGAGCAAACATTCATGTATGCGCAGCCCATCAAAATGTAATGTATTGATCTTCTAAAAAGATAATGCAAACCAGTTTTAATTGATTTCCCTCCTTGCGTTATTGATCTGTTGCTCAGGGGTGGAAAAAAAACTGCAGGTGTAACATGTTAGAGCTAAAGGGAGGCTAAAAAAATCAGAATGAGACCAGGAACCAGCTGGATCGCATCTCTAGATCGTTATCCTACATGAATTTTATTTGTTTGATTGGTTTGAGCAGTGCTTTGAACGGCAAAAACACCTCCATTAAATTTGCTTTCTGGCTGTACATTTTGATTTTTTTTTTTGACTGTTAAAGAATAATTATTTTCCTCATCTTAGTGATGCTGCCTTCCTTACTGACTGACAACAAACCCTGAGCCAATAAAAAATTAAAACGAGATATATATCTGGTAAATTGAGGGATCCTAAGGTAGGGCCATGCATATTAGACATGTAAATAGCTGCAAAAAAATTACAGTTTTTTAACGGCATCAGAGCAGTGCATCAGTGCGACGAAGCAGCAGATAGTGGTGAAAAGGATGTGGAGATAAGTGAAATATTTTAGCATTTTTGAATTAAGATTACCTGTAAGACACGGTTCACATTTTATGTTAATTACCTTTACAGTAGGATAAGAAACAATGAATAATATAATGTCTTTGATGGAGAGAATTTCATAGTTGATTTGATCCTCAATTTCATTATTTATTTTTTACCCAAATGATATTACATGATTGTACATAATGAAGCACATAGAATATGTAAGTAAGTCAGTTATCTGTGTAGAATAATAATACAAACCTAGTGTCTATCGTAGTGTACTACTATTTTGTACTATGTATGTAACCTACAAAGGTATTTTTATTGTATATATGTATGTGTTGATGACAGGAATGCTGATGTAAAATAGCTTCTAGGCCAAATTTTTGTATACAATTAAAGAGATTCATCAGCTAGTTCAGTTCTTTTCTTAATTATCTGTTAAATAATGTTTAAAAATGTGTTTTAGGGATGTTGATCTTGAATTACATATCTTGCGCATGATCTTGATCTTGATGAATTGATTAGATCACTTTCTTACGTAGCCCATCTAAATCTATAAAACATGGTCTCACTGACTAACCCACAGACACAGACAAGCCCCAACTAACTCTCAACCTAGGCCCGTGTATTATAGGCATAGGCGCCAGGCGCCCCTATAATTTCAATCGGTCCAGATTCCAGATTGAGAAATAATAATAAAATAAAATCTACTTCTCTATATTATCATGATCAACTATATTTTAACTTTGTTTTTATGTTTGACTTTTAGCTAATGGCTATTCCATTGGCATCATTCGCCATTCGCATTTCTTTGTAAATATATACCTATCACATCTCCACGCTAATCTCTCCTTTCGTGTATGTGTTGTATGAAAGTAACAATTAAAGTTTTAAATCCTACTTTGCTTTACCCTGAAACTACAAATTATACAAATTAGAATACATAATTACATGATACTCAGATAAGCATTCGAGATACAGTGCTTCATACATTTTACTTAGGATTTTATGATAAGTAATTACTAGCAACCTACTATGTGTGCACAGTAATAAGTCGCGGTTCGTGTACCTTGTAGCTTGTAGTTGGTGGTGATTAACTTGGATGTTTTAGTGACGAGTTTAGACGTGCATTATTATTATTATTATTATTCCGTCTGCAGCTCAGCTCTCTGTCAGACTCTTCATTTTTAATTTTGATTTCTTTGATTGTAAAAATGTTATGGTTGATTGGAACACAAAGCAGCAGTCGAACGTCAACAATTACAATTTATATATATATGGATGTTGGTTGCAATTTGCAATACATACAATTATGATGGGTATGTGAATTAAACGCATGTATTGTACTGGACAGGATTGTTTCCTTACCTGTAAATAGCTTACTTTATGACGTATGTACTTTATGTTATTGTGTTGGATCTTAGAACTATTTACGCTGGATATTAATAGTAAAATAACATTAATTTAGTTGTTATAATTTATTGTGAATACAGCTGTAAGCTTATTTTTTTTAGAATATTAGGAATTTTAATGTTAGATTCTCTCGATCAATATTGTAAACTTAAATATCAACGCTAGAATATAAGTACCTACCTAGAAAACAAAACGAATAATTAATGGAGCAAAGTGTTAAATAGTCCATATGACTCTATGTACATAAGTATGATGATTGTGCGCTTTTGACTTGAAAATGATGAAAGTTATTACAACACTTTCCGTAGTGTCGGTAGCGATAATACGGAATGAATACTAGCTGACAAAGACAAAACTGCTCAACTACTCGAAACAACATCTTTGGCAGTACTGACATTAAACTGACAGCAATGATTAAGAAGAGCTGAGCAACTATCAACAATGGGAATGTGTACATTATCTTTGAATTTTAGAAGTTAAATTAAACTTGATAATTTGTCAGAGAACAAATTGGTCAGCGTAAAGAGCTACGTGGAGCTAGAAATTCGTACAATAGATATAGGCACACAGCGTAATTCTATAGTGTTTATCTATTTAAATAATAATGATATGCGCTAATATTTAAATAGCAAGTAAAACCATTAACTCACGAATTTTAGATGTAAAAAATTGAATCATAAACGTTGTTAAACACATACAAGTAGTGTGTAAGGAATGCTTCTCTTGCAGGAAGAGAAATGAATTTATTGATGTATGAAATAATTAAATTAAAATGAAAATATAATAATAAAATAACTGATTGTGTACTTATCTACGGCTTGAGATGGAAATACTTGCTTCATATCTTACTATATTCCTTTGTAGTTTTCATAATATATGATTTCTTGCAGGGTTTACAATTTTCTATTTTGGCCTCAGTAAATACTTAAGTAACTGCAATTTATAAAATAGGTTCGCATTTCATTCATTTACGTGTCGGAAAGATGTATCAGAATGTAGATTATAGGTAGGGACATTTTAAAAATTTAACCTACCATCCACATCCTATAGGGCAGGATCCTATTGGCCTGGGCTTTCTCAAAAATTAAGATATTATTAAAATGACTAAAGGTAGAGGATTTGGTTTGCCCATCTTATCGTGATTAACGCACATACATTCAATGAACATGCAAGGAGCATTATTCAATGAATGTTAACTTGTTCGATTGCCGATTAGCTCCTTTTTGTTTATAAAGGGAAGTAATCACATGCAGAATAATAAGGGCAAAACCAACTAAAAGGCTACATAGGTACCTATTCAACTAGTAGATACATATTCCAATTTAACTGAAGAGGCAAAGTGAGACCGCAGGAATACATGCGTAGCCCGAACACTAGTATTTCCGTTTCCGTCATGGGCAAAAAAATAGCCTACCTATATAGGCGTAGTTGCCTATACGCATTTTCCATGGCCTATCCTATACCTAT
>JAQFZC010006720.1:0-12152 GCA_034695205.1 Dicyrtoma fusca
CTACTGGACTCTGCCAATTCCTGGCGGGGAGGCTGAATTCTATGACTAATTATGATCTGCTTCCCCGGGTTATTACAAAATATATTTATTTTACCGTATGTATCCATCCAACCACTTGACGAGCTATTCGAGCATTGTAACCCAGAATCTTTTTTCCCTTCTTCTGCTCCATTTTATTCCTTTTAGCACAGGGAACTTGTGTAAATGATAAAGGCAAACACAAACTAACTACTTATAAGTGACTCAATCGTATACGCTACTGCAATTTTGTAAGATTTTATGACCATATTTTCCAAACGCTCACTCAATGTGCAAGGTGTAGCAATAACGCTTACCTAGCTAAATTATAACTACCAAAACTTTAAAAATTATTGCCATAAATTCGTTTTAGGTGTTTAACACTAAAATTGCATCATTAAATTATACCATTATTTCTTCGGTTCATTCAACACCTGCAGGCTGCAGTTGTTAGGTAAACTATGGACTGCACATGCAAAACTATGGAAGTAATTTTATTACACACGGATACGCCTTATCGTTTTGACTCATCGAATTGTACTGAATTATTTTATTGCTATTCTAGGCTCAACGTGGCCTTATGACGTGCAGCCAAAGTTTGTGAAGGTAAATACAAATGACAATTAATAAATCTTGAATTTACAGGGTCACCTTCGGCAATGCAATAGAGGAGACTGTCAATGCCAACTCATATATTAAAATAATTACGGAATTAATTGTCTTTAAAAATAAAAGTTGTAAATGCTGATTCTGTGAAATGCAATGTCATACTTATAAATAAAAAGAACAATGTTTTACAATGAACAACTACAATAATTATTTATTACTGTCCACACACAAGCTGTAGCATTTTTGTACGCGTCAGTTGAGCATTTAAGAAGTAATTCTTTACGTTTTATGGACAATCGTATAGTTTATAGATTCAAATCAAGAATGCAACCATTTTTCCCTTTTTGCGGAATCTTCAACGCATTTGTAATCTGAAGTTTCTATAGTCCACTGCAAGCAAGCGCACCTGCCAGACAAAGAAGGATGTTTCCAGTTGTTACAATAGGCCTTTTCGGTACATTCAATCTCATTATTTGAATCACATTTGGCTCCCACGAGACCAACGCATTTCCTCGCATCAAAGTTGAAATCAGCGAATTTTCTGCACTTGCATTTTTGATCGATGCACTGGAGCTGCGCGAGAGTGTCGCACTCAGCCGACGTTGAACAGCGTGTGCCATGGCCGGCCTCGCATTTTCCCCGCGCATTTTCAACGTAGCCTTGCCGACATGCGCAGTGGCCTGGTCCTTTGCCGCCATTGGAAATCTGACATTCTGCATTCTGCTCACAGGAAGTGCTCATACTTTCATTGCAAGGTCCTCCTATTTCGCTCATGCAGGTTTTCGTCGAAGTGTTGAAAGTTTGGGATTCAAAGGGACAGAGACAGTTTCCGTTGAGACAAACCAGATCGTACAGACAAGTTGAGCTGAAGGTGCAAGTCGTATCGTAGCCCGTGGCACAGGTCCGATATTTAGATTCGGTGAAAACAGATTGACATTTGCACGTCCCGGATTGGTCTTCGCCAATGCTCGCAGTTGTTGGATACGAGCAAAATGCATTAGGTGTACATAGCCTGTCAATACAGGGTGAACCAACAAGTCCTACGCACTGTGTTTTCTCCGATCCGGTAAAGCCATGAAAATCGGCGTTTGCTGGCCAATTAGAACCGTACCTTTCAGTAAATTTCACTGAGGCCTTTGCTGTAGCATACATAGAAGAACTAGGGTCACAAACACATTGTCCATTTAAACACACAAACTTTTGACCGGGCTTTTGCTCGCACTGAAAGCTTTGTGTGCAATTATGAAAAGGTTTAATTTTTGGCACGCAACTACCATCAATATCTGGAAAAAATTCTTCGTTGCAAACGCATTTGTTGTTCAAACACCCTCCATTTTCGACACATTTTGAATTTATGCAAGGAAAGGTTGCTAATCCAACACATTGAGGGTCTTCAGAGCCGCTCGAAAAAATTGTAGTGGTATCATCGCACTTACAGTGTCCGTCGGCACAATGAAGTGCTTGGTACTTTGAGCAATGAACTTGAAATTCGCAGGTGTCTAAATGTCCTAAGGCTGGTGTGCATGTTCCGTTGAGATTTTCATAGAATCTATCACCGCACTCACAAATGCCTCCGGCGCTACATTTTGAATTAGACACACAGTCCGTGTGCTCTAAAATAAAATTATTATCCTCCACAGCATCCAATGCAAAGGTGCATCGCTCACCGGATTTGGAAACACACTTTTTGGACGTGTGCTCGTAAATCATTTTTTCGGGTTTAATGCAGTCGCATTGGCCGTCGTAGCAGCCGAGCCAGGCACGGGAGTTACATTTCAGTGTTTTGTTGCACGGTTCCCCGTAGGAACTTTTCTTCAGAAACTCGGAGGTAGTCGTAGTGTAATTCTTAAACACAAAATATGATCGAGGTGGACCTGCTACTGAAACCTGAGCTTGACATTCTAGTTTATGGGCTAGAATGATAAAAAGGGTAGCCAGCAACAATTTCCACATTGTTGCGGTTCCTGTTTGGTGTCGTATAGAAGGTAATAGAAATTACTTCAGTAACTGCTGCAACCTAGAATTAAATTGGGAGGCAATTAGTTAAAAGTAACCAGCAATGGGAGTTGATTGGACTGGGCGAAGCAGAATCTGGAAACAGACTAATAAAATGAAGAATCTACATTTGTATATAGTAGCCCAATCTTATCTTTTCCCTTACTCTGAAATGCGATTAAAGAACTCGGACTAGGCACAATTTATAATGACGGTTAAGTCTAAGTATTGTTTACATTGTGTACCAAATATTCAAGTAAATTATTCGTTAGATGTATTACTAAGTAATAAACGTAAAATTGGATTTAAAGTTTAAGGTATCACAGTTTTCTAATTCTAATCCCAGACAATCAGATTAATGGTTGTCAAGTAAACATAAGCATTCTGAAGCTTCGTGACACATTTATCAATAATTAGCTCGTATTATTCATTTTTGGTAGACAGATAGTATACCTATGTACATATACAAGTTGGTAAGTATGCACCATGTTTTACAAAATATTGTTAACCTAATATCAAGCACAGATATGTGAGACAGTATTTGTAAAGTTTTTGTTTATGTCAGCTCCAAATTGTTCAAATAATTACATGTGGTGACACATGCTAGGCCAAAATACTCAGGAGATTACATAATAGGTAGGTACATGCGTATTAATTCAGGTGTCCAGAATGTGTCCGAACATCATTGTAAAGTGGGTGATATAATAATCAATAATCATACTGATGTAGGTTCCACATTTAAGTCCATTTGAACAAAAATAAGACGGCTTAAAATGAGTGGAGGCATATTTTGTTGTCTATTATTTTGTCTATGACTGGGTTTGTTTAATTTGATGACTAAATATACTATTTTACACAGTATGTTGAAGGCGTTCAGTTTTTAGATGCACACTGAAGTATCTATACTTATACAATAATTTGGACACATCGTGTGATGGCTTTATTCATAATCGTATTAGTACATACATATGTACCATCCGTTATCATCGAATTCGATGTAAAAAAAATTGTTTAATTTTTCTCAAGACCAGTAATTCGTTTTCTTAGAATATCAAACATAATTATGCACACATTTACAATCTCCAAAAGAAGATAGTATAAGATAAATGAGTTGATCTTTCTTGTGCATACGTCGTTTAGTTTTGAAAAACTTTAGCATGCTTATTTAAACACAGCTGTGGTTTGATTAATGATTAGACTAGTACGTAAGACTTTAAAGGATGTAAATACACTTTTGTTGCAGAAAAACGTTATACAGTTGTTATTGAAAAAGATGATTTTATCGGTTAAAAGTTGCGGTTTGCAGTTACTAATCGTAAGTATTTCATTTAAAAATTCAATCAGTCTGTAGTGCAACAATAGCAGGGCAGCAAAATTGTTTTATTGCAGTTAAATTAGACTTTCAACAGTAGTCATAGAACAATTATCTGTACTATAGGTGTTTCTCAATAATAGTATCAACTACATTCAAGGTGCAAAAATTGTAATAATAATAATAAAATGAGTTAACACAAGAAATGATGAAGGAAATCAAACCAGGTTTAAAAATCTGTAATATGGCTGAAAAACATTTACTATGCTAATACTAATAAGTAAAAAGAATAAATAATAAATACATAAAAAATAAACTAGTAAGTCGTAGCTTGTCTTACATGTTTCAATTTAATTTTGTAAGGATTATGCATTCTGTTGCTTATTTTGCATCAAAGAGGCATTGGACTTCTTCTTTCTCAGATTTACTACAATGGGAGAAGACGCCGCTTTAGTTACATGTATAGGTGGAGATGCTGATGTGGGTGCTGACGCTTCAACTCCTTCCAAGTATTTACTACACCAACCAAAGTCTTTAAAAAATAAAAAATAAAGTATAAAATATTTACGAGAACATTATAATTATCGTAATCAGCTGTAAAACACTTTGAACTTTCTATCATGTTTAAAAATGTGTACCTCTGAAATGAGGAAATGTAAGTGCAACTTTTTTTCGAAATTCCAAATTTCTACAGATCAAGAAAAATAAAATCTCATCCGGCAGAGTGAATAGGCATTCCAACAGCACTCCCATTGGAGTCAGAAATGAGTAGTTGAAGTGTGAAAAAAGAATCCCAATGCGCACTAGTCGATTAGGCCCAGCCATCAAAAATAGTTTGGTGTACAACCGGAAACTGTGACCAAGACAATTCAAACACTCAATCAAAAAAACAGTGTAGGTAATTAATAATCAATAATTAATTAGATCCAATGGTAAGTTTAATTACGAAGCTTGAGCACCATCTGTCGAATATCCCCTGGTTTTGAGTGCATTCTCGTGAACAAGCTTTGTTGATTTTTGATACTTTCTGATATTGAGCCACGTCACAACAAAGAATGACGTGTTCAACGTAATAAGAAGACAGCTAATGCTCGAAAACGTAATTAATGACTTGGCATTGTACAAAGCACACGGTGCGGGGGATTCATCTCCGGCTTCATCGTAAATAGTTCTATTTAAAAAAAAACTATCAAGTTATTTAAGGCTTTTTCAGATTTACATAGTAAACGCAACACAATAGATAATATAAAATATGAGTTTACGAAAATAGTTATTAAAAACCCATCATAATACCCCTGGTCAGAATTTCCAGCTAGCCACGCCGTCAAAACGTGTAAACTTGAAGTTGCAATTCCAAACAGAAGATAAAAAGTATATTTTGTCGAACCCTTCTTTGACGAATGCCGACTGGAACTTCTCAATTTTCTAAAGTTCCACCACAAGTCAAAATTGACAATTGCTTGCCAGCATATAGTTGAAGAGTACATGAACTTGTGTATAAAATCTGTTGACATCATATTATAAAACATCCAATTAATTTTACTTAATTAATAACTGATAACGATAAGCCGATTTTTTAAGCGAAATGTTGAATGTTATGTTACATCTTCTCTAATTACCACTGCTAATTGTTGTAAGTAGGTTTAGCTAAAAAAATATTGGTTCAAATGTATTACCCAAAAGTGTACAGTAATCCGATTGTTGATTTTCTGGAGCCTCTAAATTTAATGAGAGAACTAAAGTACTTGCAAAAATATTTGTGAATCCAGATGACAGGAAATAAGTTGACAGGGTTAATCCAATAATGTTTCGTCGGGTGAAAATATTTGCAGCCGCTGACAAGAAAGCAAAGGGTGCCGCCACGAGCCAGATTATTCCGATGGCGGTTGCCATCCGTTGTGCCGCTGTCTATAAATTACAAAGAAAGAATTCAACATTGAATTAAATTATTGGTTCGAACCATTCGAAACTATAAACTACGAATAATTTTATTACTGTCACACACTACACAGTCTCACGTAATGGCTTTAATGACATTCTATAAAATCTATAATTGTATTGTTTTAGATTGAAACCTCAGGGCTATTGTCATAAAATAAAATAATTTTTGAATCTTGTTCCGATAGATTAAGGTTGACTGGGGTCCTTAAGGCCTCCAGACAATACTCTCCAGTCAACTTAAACAGACTTCCACGAAGAAATACTCCAACACGTCGTTGGGAGAAAACTCCGGATTCTCGCACATGAAAGCTGCCGAAAATAAACAGGTTGTAGGTACATAGGTAAATATCTTACATCTTAATTTTATGTTTACACTATCAGTTACCTTCTCGAACGCTTTTTTTATAGGTATTTTATTAAATGGCATTTAGAACAGTTAAAATTAATTAATTACCTCCCGCGCCTATCCACATATTTGGTGGCGTTAAAAATATGATCTGTGAGATTCTGAAATGTGGAAACTCGGAAACTGAGTGGCAGTAAATTATGTTCGGTGTGAGGAAGGTGGTAGTTGTTAGGATTAGGATTCAAACGTGTTTCCTCTATTTTTGGAACACATCTTCCAAAGTACGAGATGTGCTTTTCAATAACTTCAGTTAGACTACAACATTTATTAACGATAAATGAATCTTTGCAAATCCGGACATCTGCCTTCCAAACTGCTGCTTTTTTATTCCTTGCAGTTTCTTGAGTTATTCTAGACAGGAATATTTAAGAGCAAACAGACTGTCATCTGTTTAGTTGTACTTACGACTAGTATTCTTGAATTTAATTTACTCATCAAATAATTTACCTGATAATACAAAAATCCTTTGGAGAATAGTACAAATCCTGCACATTTAGGTAGCAGAGTCCATTCAGTTCTCTAAAACTACTCAAGTCCACTTGTGACTCTCTGATATTATTGTTGGAAATAGTGCAGGAAGTATTAGAACGAAATTTTACTGAAAAGTCTTGACTTATGTTTAGCTTGCGATAATTTTTATTTTGTTGACAAAAATAAATAGTTTGACAGTTTAAATTAAACCTTTTTGAATCGATAAAGATCTCTTTATCATTTTTTGAAACAGACACTCTTTTGCTACCTATCTCATTTACACCCTCACAACAGTTTTCATAAAGCAGCAGCAACAGTATCACTATCACAAAAGTGATAAAACAGTTGTAACTGTTGGACCTAGATTGAACTTGAACTCTAGCACTTTTATTAACTAGTCGTAGAATGTTCCACATTGTTGTGCTTTTTCATCTTGTAAAGGGTGCATTAATAATGCAAATTTTGTTAATTATTATAACTCAAGCCAGGCACAAATTTAATGCAGGTTTTCTTCTCCAAATACGAGAATAAACTTTCAACAACGCAATATTTCGATTCATGATACTAATTTTTGTTTTTCTAGAATTAGCTGACTTCCACCGTCCGGTCCTTTGCTTCACATACTGTCGGGTTTAATGCCAAAAGAGCTGGGAAGTTTGGACGATGAATTCATTACGAAAGGGGTCATTACCAATTTTTATGTACACGATAATATTTATCTACATTGTTTTAACTTTTTTCATTTGATTCTCAAGTGTACTTATGTGTCAAGGATGAAGTTAATTTGCAGGAAAATACTAGGAAACGAAAATATACAAAGTAATTAATAAGCCAGCCAGTGTAGATGAGTTTTTGCTAAAATGTAGATCGGTCATCCTATACTTTCAACATTTGCTTTGAGATTGTATACTATACGTTGTTTACATACTCTTTGTCGGATATATCATGTGTCATGTTTGCTTATCCAAGAATACATAAGTCTGCCTCCTCAATGACAGAATTGACAGAAGCGAGCCTTGACTTTTTGAGATCAAGTTCTGGGGTAAAGTTTAATCAGCATGAAAGTAATTTAAGTGTGGTAGCTTCTAGCTTCTCACGACACGATGAGATAACATGCAAAGAATGAACACTCTCAATAATCAGCACTATTATATGTTATGTGTTATCTCAATTATTTGCTCTGTAGGAGTAATAGGAATATCTGTAATATATGTATCTATACGTACATTCGTTTTGCTAGTACTAGCTTAAAAAGGATCGTATGTATTGACTGTATGCTACTATCTTTGTTTACTCAATCGAGGCGTTAAACGAGACAGTAAGTAGTTTTTTAATGATTAATCGTTTTATTCGGGTACGAGAAGTGACACTAAAGATAGGCAATGTACATAGTACTAGTAATAAATAACATGGTCTTGAGAACTCTTGCTATTTATTAAAGATTTCAATTCTCCTCAGAAAGGCGTCTTAACTTGCTTCCAAGTCCAACCAATAACCAAGAGAAATATTACTGTTGCCATTCATTATTCACATCCGCTGATTCTACGCCAGTTTATGTACCGATTTCGTACAATATACCCCTTGCAAAGACAAAGGTGTCTTGTGATCAAAAATCGATACACGAATTCCCCCATAAAAGCAAGAACGGATATAGAAGCAAAAAAGAGAAATGCGTAAAATACAATGCAAATATCTGACTCTGAAAGCGAGAGGCTCTTAACACGTGAATAGTTTTCTTCATGTACAGGGTCAGTTTTTTCGGTCTCGTTTGTTGTTAGCTTGGACTCTGAAAATCGTATTCGTTCCCATTTCTCCCAAAACCAATAGATTCCCGATGACAAAAGGACTTTCATTTGATTGGGAACCCACTGGTGATGCGGAGGCAGGCCGATAGGAAAGGCGTACATAGCTGGCCGGCTCAGGAAACTGTCATCTACATTCATGTTGTGAGCAAATTGTAAGTTCTCATAACGCTTCATTAACTTCTGAAACCGATTCTTAAAAAATTCAAACTGGTCTTCCAAAAAAACGAAGGCTGCCTTTAAATTGTTCGTTTCAACGAGGACCTCAATCAAATTTTCTAAATCATTTGAGCAAATGTGCACGACATAAATGAGATTCTCAATTTGCATCACCGTGATGTCATCTTCTGCAAAAAAAAATTTGTTATGTAGAATTCGCGACCACTCTGGGAACATTTTGCACTCTGAGAAGTGCTCGGAGCAGGCAATTTGATTTTCAACGTGATAGGCAATTTGTAGTCGGTGTCTACTTCCGTTGATAAATCTTAAGGTCGGTTTTCTAAAGCTCTGGAAAACTTGTTCGCATTTCCTGTTTGAAATAAAGCCGTATATTGAGACTTCATTTAGCAGAAGGTCATCCATGGTCTTCCAGGATGTCTCGTATGGACTTGGAACTGTAAAGTCTGCATTAAGTGCTCCTTTGTATCCGTTTGTAAGAACTATTCCCACGAGTCCCCAAAGGACAAGTAATTTCGAACAAAGTCGTTTTACATGTAAATTGCGTATCATAGACAGCAAGGTGGTATCACTTGACTGCTCTGAAAGTTGGGCAAACAGGATGGCAAAAATGAATGGGAAGTCACATAAGTACTGAAACAAATTGAGAATTTTCCTGTAATTGTCGCTAGGAAAAATGGTTGCAATGGTAATAATAACAGCCATACTTGTAGCTGTTCCAAAAATCAGAAACCATACAAACTTGTCCAGTGGCGTCATAAAAATTTCAAACGAAGTTTTTTCTCGCCGTACGCTGTGACATGTGAAAAATTTGTAGGCCTTTGTGAATCCTACAGGATACAGTGTCTTTCCAAGTAACATGTTTAGTCCATGAGTTCGTTCAACGCTATTAAGAATTTTTGGATTATAGGCACTATCCAGTTCGCTGAGCATTTCAGCAAGTGTCACATTGAGACTCAAAGTCAGAAATCGATATGTTGAATTCCACAGGGAGGTTGGGGCCCAGCGATGAAACGGAGACTGAGCTTCTCTGTTTTCCATCAAAAACTGCTCATTTATTTCTTCAGATACTTCGGTCAGCCAAACAAACTTCCTTCCATTGTCGATGTAATTTAAGTAATTATTCACTGCATCTGTAAAACAGTCCTTTGTATCTTGTATAGCATTACAATGGACGGAAGGCTTTGTTAGCTTAGACGATATTCTGCGCTGGTAAATAGGATACTCATATGTTGGCTCAACTGTGGCACAAGTTAAATGGTGGAAAATGTTACTGTGCCTACTTTGTTGAGAGGCTGGACTGAACGTCAACTGCACGAAGAGTGGCAAAGACAGCGATAACTTTGAAAGAACACTTTGTCCTTGTGCCTGGAACGTCTCGTCCTCCCACGAGCCAATACAGCGCTCATTTACAAGCATAATAATCAGTCGAGGAAATATTTGCAAATCTGCAATTGCTGAAAGAACAGCTTTGGGATGTGTGCGGAAATTGTAGTCGGATGAATTAAGCAAGTTGCATTTATCTAGTACGGTAACAACGGCGTGACATTTATTCACACCCTCCTGGCCTTGAGCTTTAAAAATACGGCGGTAGGTGTAATACCATTTGTCCCCAAGGTAGTCATTCAACCTGGTATTTATAACGAATGGGGTTTGCAACTGATGATAGTTAACTATATCTGCATCGTTGTCAACTACATGAATGAAGCAGTATTTTATCCACTTGCTGTTAAAAATAGAATTAGTATCAATGAATGTATGGGGATTAGCCAGCGTAGGGTTGGACTGTGCGTAATTGATAAAAAAGCAATTCGAAATTATTGTAATCAAAAGCATGAGTAATGAGCTCGCCATTGTTTTGTGGTTTATCTAGAATAATTCTTCACAGTAGATCTTTGATTGGTTGCCTAAATTGTTCTGAATTCTGGTGTATCTTTTTTTGTATCACTATTGAGTTTTTTTGTCAATTATTTGTATTTTTATGACATAATGCAACTCAAAATGCTTTCCCAAATATACTGTTAGGGATTTTGAATAAACGATAATGATTTGGAATTACTTGTCAATAATCCGTAAAAAACGTCAATTGCAGACTCCCAATCCGAGATGGGTTATTTTTGACTAAATATGAATAAAAAAATAAAAAAAAAAATTTTTTTTTTTTTTTTTTATAGTTACAGATTATTTATACAATTAAAGTGTAATAGGCTACTACACAAATCCCTATTTGTATAATAGCTAACATGCTAATAGTGAAAATACCCTTTCGAGAGGGTGAGGTGTTTGAAAATAACAAGATGATAGCTTTAAATAAAAAAAAAAGGGAGCAATTTAAATTTAGTAAACAATTTCACGTAGCTGTATTTCTAAAACGTACTATAATTCAGCTTTCTGCAGCTGTAATGAGGTTTACCTATTCATGATTAGAAGCGCAACCCCTATGTGTTTGATAATACTTATTCAACTATTTAGGTCTGTCTTTTATCGAACGAGAGGAAGTCAAACATTTGCAAATAATCAGGGTTTGTGGCGCCGTTGTTCTCACGTAATTGTCCCGCTGGGTCTGACATGAAGGACCAGTATAATGTCTTGAGATACTGCTGGATTGAAAATTGATAAACTTTATTTTGATAGATAAACAATCACATTTTGTTGCAATTTATAGATAAGGGACAGCTGGGGATTCAAGTAACAGCTTCTTTTTTTGGCTATTAAAAAGAGACGAACGCGTTATGTTGTATTACTGCAGAACATCATTTGACATTACTGATTTCATTTGATATAATTACATCAGATGAAAATGCTTACCTACTTACAATTATCAAAACCCATACATGAGCTCTAAAAGTTGTAGTTTGTTAATTAGTTCGACAACTGTTTCTATACTAAAAACAATATGACTGTATAACTATATTTAATTGCACTATTTTCATTGTTTAATTACATTGATGGAATCAATTGAGACTCCCATAACGTTGTAGTGTAAAGTTGTAGAAATAGAGATGACCATTCATTCGACATGTTTAATGAGAGGGGAATAATAATAAAGATGAATCAAGTAAGTGACAGACCTCCAGACTGAGTCCGTCTACCACATGTTACTCGACTCTAGTCAGTTCAAGAAGTTCGAATGGTATATTCCTTGTTGTCAGTATTTATCAGGTTACAGGAGGCTACCTTGGGCTTTTAAAAACCTGTGTACACTGTGTTGAGTTACCCGTCAATCTTCGTGATGTTTGTTAGTTTCTTTGTATTATATTGTATTAGTCTTTATTAGTGAATGCACTCCAAAAACGGACTTTCTAGTTCTAAATGGATTACGTGTATTAAAATGGTGGGAAACGTATTACCCGTGAAAGCAATACCCAGGCCTGACCTTGGAGGTGACCTCTTATGCCGCCATGGCTGTAGAGAGAAAGAA
>JAQFZC010006721.1:0-12152 GCA_034695205.1 Dicyrtoma fusca
AGAGCCTTGTAGCTTCTTCTTTTCAGTCAAATTATTCAAAGGCGCCTTAAGTACTAGGTCATTTAAAAGTGCAGCTCGTGATATCCCAAATCTTACAATCTTTAATTTAATCTTTGAAAGAAGCAAAAATAGGTAAATCATCTCCTGTCAAACACGTGTTTTTAGAACATGAGCGATTTAAAGTACTTATTTCATATTTTTTAAATATCGTCGCACAAGAAGCAAAAGCAAGCGTTCAATCTTTTGAATTTGAAAACTTCACATTTGAAATCAAAGCTTAAATCTACAGGAATGCAAATAGCCAGCTTCGTATTTTAAAAGTGATAGACTGTCACATAGTATATTTTTACATAGTCGAGTATTTTGCCGTTTTGCCCCTTCAGGAATGATAGCAAGAGCATTACCATTATTGTTCGTATATTAGTAATTATACGACTCAGACATTTATGTCCCTATATTACTTTTTGTGAGGGATTTGTTGAGTAATTATATGGAGGGAGTAGTAAAAAAAAAAGTATATGAGACGTGGGATGAGTGGGAAGGATTGCATACAAATTGCCCTGCAGTTATGTTCTGAAGGTATGGAATTGAGACAGAAGGAAATTATGGGATTGAGCTGGAGTTGGAGATGAAGCTAAATGTTGGATGTGTTCAAGGATAACACTTAAATGTGGAAGATAAATGAGCAGGTTCTCCATTGACTCTCAAGATGCATAAACTCCTGGGATTTCCCTTTCCCTTCTCTCTTCTCCATTTCCTCTCCGCTGGTCCCACTTTGCAGCACTACAGATCAGCATAGCAAAGCAAAGCACAGCACAGCATTGGCATTGGCACTGGCTTTGGCTTTGGCTTGAGCTTTAATAATTTTTGTCTAATGTGAGGCCCTTGCCTTTGCATTTGCCATTTTGAACTTTCCCAACAGCAGCATAGCTCAAAATAGCATAGCAAAGCACACTCTCACTTTCTCTCGAAGATACTACATACATTGCTATGAGATATTTTCACTTTCACTTTCTCTTCCCTTGAACACAACAGGACGAGGACATGACGAGAGATGAGGAAATACGCAACATGAGAGATACAGAGATACATCCTTTGTTCCTTTCTTCCCTATTACATAAATTACTTTATTTGTTGCCGAGTTGAAGTTGAAGTTGACTCTGCTGATACTCCAGACAGACGTTACCTCGTGACTAGACGAGCTTTCACCCATAGCAGTATATATCTATAGCCCATTGCATATAGCAGAGCATAACCCCCGGACACACATACAAAGACACGGCTTAATTTTCCAGCATTTCCATTTATGATTTATTACAGTGATGATTAAGACTTGAAATTGTATTATAGTTTGATTAATTAAAATGGGAGCACACACACAAACCCTCCCTTCCCATTTATTGCGTCTCCTCTCCCTCTCTCCTCTTACTTGCGCGAACGCCCCTGATAACCTATGCGATACGACGGTGGTGATGATGATCCCTCCACCGCTGATACAATGTGCATACGTGTGTAGGCTTCCTACAAGTATTTTTGTATGTAATTATGTATGAGGAGTGTAATGGAGTTACAGGAAATAAATGAATAAAACTAGCACTGTATAATTATAAGGCGAGAGAGCTCATCAGCAGCAGAGTCAGCGTCAGCAACTCATCACCTTCGGCTTCAATCTGGAGCTAAAGCTCCCAAGAAAATTAACTGCTACCACACCACACTCCTCTACCACTTACCTGGGAACTGTGTAAATACCCAATTCAGTTTAAATCCCACTTTCAAATGTCAAATCCCTATGTATTTACCCCGACTCAAACTTGGTCCATGATTTAAAGTCTGATCGTAAAAATCCTGGGAAGTTTAGGTAGTAAAAACTATGGAGAGTGTAGACAATAATTTAAATAAAATTTTGAACATGTACATACATAGAATCATAAAGTGATGAGTGTATTACAGGACAAGATAGCTAGTAGTAGAGTATATAATATGTAGGAGCCTACCTACGAACACGTGTAGTGTGTACCGTAGTTATTAAATTTTCTAGGGAATTTCGTATAAAATTGTGTGACAAATAAAAGTGGGAGAAACCCGAGAGTAAATAAAATACATGAATGGTAATGGTGGTTTGTAGGAGACTCCGGGAGGCTCCCCAGGTTTATTTACAGTGGCAGAGTGGCAGTGGCAGTAGTGGTGGATGGAGAAGCAGTGGCTTTCCTTTAAATCCAGCGGATGCAACCAATTTAGATGGAATGACGCAGGGGATTTACATGAGAAGTGGAGCGGGAGGTTCTCCATCTGGAGAGATGTGCTCCTTTAACTAATACTCAAAACGAGGTTAGCACTATTTTCTCTTACTCTCACACTCTTAGAGTATAATTGAGATTTCCAACCAGCTCCGTCTGTACAGGCCTCTGTAGATTACACTTTCCTCTTCTGCTCCACAGCTACCTCCCAAAGAGGAGGCGTGAGACGCAAAAGGAGGTATCTCTAATGTTCCGCACAAGCAACGCCATGGCTATTCTGATGTATCACTAGTCCGACAGTGTCATTATGGGAAGTTTTGTACTTGTTTAGAACTTACGAGTTCAAACTTTTGCAACTTTTTATAAACTTGTAAATTTTACAAGCAAGTTTCCAAAAACAGGATAAAATGGGAGAGTTTGCACCTATTTAACCTTTTCGAAACGGTAATATACTTAGTTTTGAATGTTTTTGAAAATTGTAATTTGTAGTTGTTTGACCTTTTGAAAGTGTTATTTACTAGTTTTGACATTTGTGAAAAAGTGTTATTTACTAGTTTTGATCGTTTTAAAAAAGTGTTATTTACTAGTTTTGATCGTTTTAAAAAAGTGTTTTACTAGTTTTGATCGTTTTAAAAAAGTGTTATTTACTAGTTTTTATCGTTTTGAAAGAGTACATTTATGAATTACAATATTTAGTACAGCATTCTTTCCGTGGTTCCCCAGTTAGGTTACAAAATATGAGAACATGCCATGTTGAAACATTTCAAAACTCAGTAAGCATGGAATTTTACACCTTTAAAAAAATGTAAATATTACATTTTACACTTTTTCAAAAGCCTGTAAATCGGAAATGCATCTTTCAAAAAATATATAGATATGGAAAGCTTTTCCACCTTTTCAAAAACGAATAAAAATTAAACTTGGCACCTTTTCAAAAAACCATCCATTTGAAGCCGTGTAAATATAATAATCTAGAACTTTTGGAAAACAAGCGAATTTACATTTTGGAAAAATCCCGGGTGCGTGTGTCACTTTGCCCTTTAAATATAGGCTAGATTTTGCCTCTCAAGCCAGATGTAGATACATTGTATGGGGAATTGAAAGACTAATGCTTCAAAAGTGTACGTCGGAACACTAACGGAGAACATGCGTACAATCTGTAATAAAGAGATACTCCAAATCCACAGTTAGAGCTACAATCCAAGAGAGACTCGGAACCTCCAGAGAATTAATAGGAAATGTTCACTTTCAGTTCCAAGTTGGCGAATGCAAAAAGAGAGAGAGAGAGTGAGAGAAGGAGCAGAGCAGAGCTTCTTGATACACATAAATCAGGGAGTAAATTAGCGGACGGCTGTGGGGCATAAAAGCAGAGAGATAATGTAATTAAGATATCAGCTAAATTCAAGGCAAGGGAAGGTAAGGTTGATGCCAACGCAACGCTGGACGGGCAAGTGGAGAAAGTGCGGGAGATGGAGAGGTGAGTTCTGTGGCCAACCTACATCCCTACATCCATCCGTCGCCGACCCTCGCCCATGTCTCAGATGTCGGAACATGGCGTCAAGTTAAACCAGAAGTGACTTCCTTCCCAGCACTTTACTCCTAAATACTCCAACAAACCCAAGCCTAGTCACAATTTCAATCTAATTGACAAATAGAACGAACTAACCCATTAGCAATTCCAAAGTGAAAGTCGATTTTATTCTCGACAGTTTGCAGAATGTAGTTCCTTACAAATAGCTCATTTTAAAAGCTAGTGGCCACTTTCCATTCAAAAATTAAAATCAACAATTTTATTTACATCTACCTTTATACGAAAGACAGACGACCCACCCACTTCAGTGCAGTGCTGATGGCTAATCTACGATTTACAGTAAGTTTCTTTACTAGCAATTATATTTAGTACATACTCCACTATCTCATTACTGCCCACAAACAAGTCTACTGACGCAAAACGTACAAAGCTACATGAAAGAAAAATAGCGGGTTCTTTTCATTTAAAAGTAATTTTATGCATTCACATCTCCGTCCTGGTATATCGTCTGATGGTGATGGTAGTGAGGGACGAGTGTAGGAATACTTTTGGAAATTAGTAGATGAAAGAATATGTGATGTTGTGGATAAAAAATGTGGATGTATTTTGGATAGCTGATGACTTGACTTGTAACTCTGAGCCTATTTATAGGTAGTGTGGAGTGTAGTGGGGACGTCGTCGTGGTGCTGGTGCTGGTTACTGGTGCGTCTCCGTGTTGTGCGGTGGTTGTGGGTTATTTGAACTATTTGAAGTTATGGAATTCGTTTTTGAGATTAGATGAAAAGAAAAGTGAGCAAAGCAGGAAGGGAAGCAAGGGAATCCAGTCAGGTTTAAGATTAAAGTTTTCACTGAGCAACTGAGCACATGAGGGACAGGAGCTGGATGTGCACAGTTGAGTGATAGTTTGTAGAAGAGGAGACTTTCTCCAGCAGTTACTATGCTTATCCCTACATGTATACTACGCAGTGCCGTACATAGCGTCCAGTCAATGATCCACAGACCCGTAGCCACCCACGCTTGAAAAGGGTCAATACAAGCCTCTGATTTTTAGGCAATCGGTCAAAACTTCTTACATGCTATGCAGTCAAAATAAATTAATATTATTTATGGTGTTACCTGGTGTACACCAACTACCAACTACCTAATCCCAACTAGAAAACCATGGAAGGAATGCCTTAGATAAGTGCATTTTTCTAGAAATTGACTTTTTCAAAACGATCAAAACTAGAAATAACATTTTCAAAAACAGTCAAAACCAGAAACTAAGACTTTCAGAGAGGTCAAAATTAGAAATTAGAATTTTTAAAAGGGTCAAAGCAATAAATTTAACACTTTCAAGAAGGTCAAAACAAGAAATGAACATTTTCAAAAATAGGCAAAACAAGAAATTAGCCCTTTCAAAAGTGTCAAAACAAGAAATGAACATTTTCAAAAAGATGCAAAACAGGAAGTTAACCCTAAAAAAGATGTAAAGCTAGAAATAACACCGTTTCGAAAAGGTTAAAGATACTTTTATAAATGGACTTACGAAACAGCATCAATAGGTTTTTTAAAAGTAGCGGTATTTTATACCGCTAAGGTCTAACGACCAGAATGCATTGGAGACAGGCCAAGGCAGTCTCAGTCCTCCCTACGGCTCTGCTCCAGTGTATCCTATAGAGGAACTTGAGACAGTTTTGCGATCCAATATATGATTGTGTGCCGTGAATAACGAGTAGGACAAGACTCTTTGCTCTGCTGCTCTCTCTCTCTTTCTGCTTTGGTCTCTGCTGCTGTAGTGGAACTGTGGTGAAAGGGAAAATGTATGGAAAAGGGAAAGTGGTGGCGGGAGAAAGGAGACGGAGAGTACACAAGCCGTAGGGAGGAAAGTCGTTGATTCCGTTTGAAGGAGTGAATATGGGAGTCTGAGGACCACACCTAATTACTGTTATGGGAGATCGAAAAGCCCTCGTTACCTTTTGTGGTTGCATTACTGAAAATAGCGCTCTTCGCCTTCCTCCTAAATTTTCTTAAGAGGCTTTCTCCAAGTCCTCTTATCGGCCAGATCCACTCTCCTATACCCACCATAGACCTCCTAAGCTTCTCCAGCCGATTCCCTTTCTCCACTCCCACGTCACAAGACGCTATCTACGCCGTCTTTGCATATGCCCACGCATAACATACATAGTACCCATGCACTAGCGATGGTGTTGATATTGATGTTGGCCCTATACGCTCCTTTCTTCCCATTACTCCTTTTGGCTTCTAGACTACAGGGACAGGGAAGACATTCCCCGCTGAAAGTATAACTGAAATTCTAATTTGGTCCAAATTCAACTTCCCTCCGATTCATTCATGATTATGCTTCTGCCACAACACCAAAGCTTCATTGCTGAATACAGCCTTCAAAAATGATTCTCTTCACACTTCCTCAAACCAACTTTCCCTAATATATTTTCTTCCATTATTTTCGGGGCTTGTAAATTGTTCTAAAGTGTACACGCACGATCGTTTATTACTTTTAATTAGGCCAGAAAAAATACATGATAAATACCCGTTTCAAATCTCGTCGAAAAAAGTAATGGTTTCAGAACAAGCTTAGCTTTCACATTTGGCAGAGACAGTGCTTATTGGCTGGTTAGCTAAAAAAAATAAAAATATACTAAAAGTGAAGGGAAGGGATGGGAGCCATTTAGAGTTTTGAAAGGTGAAGGGAGGAGGAGGTAGTAAAAGTTTTCACAGGGGATCTGTCCTCATATCCACTCACAATTTATCTCGACCAAAGAAATTCCAGGGGCAAGTCATTCTATAAGTTTGGGATCAAGAGTGAAGCTCAACAGCCGTGGCTGGAGATTGTCCCATGGTGTAGTTTTGAGGACAAAGGACAAGATTGCATGGGCCTGTGTGTATTAGCTGTCCCTCACTCTATATCCATAGCCCTATACAAATTGTACGGTACGGTACAGATAAATGGAAGGTCCAGCCATGCCGTTCCTCACTCCCTAATCGTGGGTTAGAACAGAGAGGTGAAGGAAGCCAAGGAGGAGAGAGAATTTATGATGGAACGCATGAAGGAGTCGTGGGAAATATTTGTTCTTTAGCTGGACTCCTGGTTGTGGGTCGGTTGGTTGGGTGTGCAGTGCCTTGCTCGTGTCTTTGGACCTGGACGCTGCTGCTGGATTGTGACTCTGAGCTGGATTGGATTAGATTGGATTGGATGGTCGTCCAAACCATTTATGTACTTCTTCCAGTTGAACGCTCCTGTAAAATACATTACCGAACAAAACTCAAATAGTGTGCTGAAATATTTCGACTTTGTTCCATCTTGTCACAATTTCCAACAAGTTAGGACGCGTATAGTCTCTCTGTATCTGTACAGGCAGTAAGCATACTAGCATGGGCAGTACATCTACCTATATTTGTATTGAACTTCCAAAATTCTTTGCTCTATCTCCAGCGTTATACGTGCAGCACTCTGCACGGCTCTGTAAGTAAGAAAGTAGACAAGGGATCGAAATCCGTGCGAGCACATGCACTTCACATGACTTAAGCTCCCAATCTAAAAGCGAACACGCTCGCCCTTAGTACCTTCACAAAATTTCAGTCATCTTTCACCTATTATTTTTCCTTACTACGAGAGCGCCAGTGGACTCTCATTATAACCGCATACTCTGGCCTTATCATCCCCTTCAAGAGAAATCGGGTCACACTGCATTGCCCGGTTAGAAATATATGGCAAAAAATCCAAAGGTATACTTAAGTGTAGTGCTACCGCTTGAAGACTTGCCAACACACGCCCAAATAAATACCCAAAAAAATACCGTCATTAGTCTCCAGCTTTCGGTCGCACTATCAAAAAGAATACAATTTTAAATAGATCTCCTATTGACTCATTGTGCTCACATGGTTGCGGGGGTTCTAATCACTGCATATCATCTCTTTCAAAATAAAGTTTTTAAAATGACTGCGTATTTTAAAACTCTTTTTCAAAGACGCTTAATTGTGTATGTGAATAATAACAGTCGTGTGCCTAGCAGAATCTATAGATGTAGATACCTACCTAGGTACTTATATATGTATCATGTGGATTCGCTGTTTATGTTCCTACCTAGTAATCTTTTCCATCTTTTCTTCTCTGATTATCGTTTGTTTACAAAATTGTTAGTGGTTATGATTGTGAAAGTTTTTCGAGAGAGAGAGAGGGAGAAAATGAATATAAAATACTTTCACTATTAAAGTTGAAAAGAGAAAGCTGTGCAATAAACATGGACTGTCTGAGAAAAAGTTTGTGGGGAATCTTTTAGACTGAAGAAAGGAGAAAAGCAATAATTTGCAAATGACTGTGTCTGTAATGTTTACGTTTTCCCTTACGCCCTTTCTCCCTTCATATTCATTGGTTTTGATGTTAATTTCCCTCTTTTACTCATACATCCACCAAAAACCGAACCATTGAAAAAACTTTGGCAGCTGATTTACATTCCTCTGTAGTCCGTTCAATAGTGGAGGAGAAAGTATGCGGGAGAGCGGAGAGAAGAAGTAGGAAGCAAAAATTCCATTCCATTCACCATTTACCGTGTCCTATATAGCATCATTACATTGAACATATCACTTATATATAGCCAACCAAAGTTTATACCAAACCAGATAATTTACTGGCCCATATCAGCAGGCTACATGGGAGTTTATGTATGTGTATACCCAAAAGATTTCTTCATTAACGAATTGAGTCTGCTCCGACTCCAAAGTGGCTCCCTTCTCCGCTCCAGTTTAGCTTAAGCTAATAACAAGGAAGATATCATCAGATCAATGTCTGGCGAAAGAAATCAGTGGCGATTCAAGCTATAGGCTATTAGGCCATAATCTGAACAAAACTATAATTTGTTTCTATAACATTCAAAACCAGCTAGGATAATATTCATTAGCCAGCTGTTAAGTTTCACATGTTAGAAATGTTTTCAAAGCTTGTACAAATACTGCTTTCTACTTTCTATGGAAAGCTTAAATACTATTTTTGCACCTTCATGATCTGTTTTTTATATGACTGTCTTGTGTCAAAGAAAGTAAATTAACATTCTAGGCACCGTTGACTGCCTGAAATAAAATATGCTGCAAAACTTTCTCTCAGACTTTATGTTAAATAGGCTTAGCTGCGCCACTGCCCTGGAGAGAAATCATCTTGCACAGAGAAAGCAGACTGACAAAGTTAAGTTTCGGAGCAATAATTAGGCGAGTGTATGGAGGTGCATTGGAAAAGTAGCCTCCAGCATCTCCGTCCTCTTCAGAGTGCAGTTACGCTGTACAACGGAATTAAAACGGATATATTTTTTTTAATGTGCTAAGATTTTTCCTTCCCTGTGACTGTGTATGTGTGGATTACATGCACAAGAAAGAGAGAGAGCGGAGAGGACATAATCCTATCCTTCCTGAGAGAGAAAAGGAAGAAAACCAGAACCAGAGAACTCGAATGACTTTTCTCTTTTATGTATTAAACTAATCATGGATTACGGCCGTTGTTATGAGGTACTTGGCTGAAATGAAAGCGGATTTATGATTTTGATCTTGTTAGAACACAACGTATTAGAGGAAAAATAACGATAACGATCTTCAGAAACGTCTTAGCTCTCAACTTTACCATACCATCGATATCATAAGCGCATCTTCAACTTACTTGTATATGTATGCAATCATCTCACGTCTCCCCCAATGTGTAAACTACATAGAATTCTAAATGAAGAGAAAGTCTCCACCTGTTATATAACGCCTTTACCTGGAAACCCAAGCTTTATTTCTCCCACATTACCTACGAGTATACATATGGTAACTGCGTTCCGCCTTATCGTTAGCTAAGATGGAATTACGTCGTAAAATAGATATTCCGAATCTCGTTAGCTAACACACTTTTCCTAAATAGGCTATATGCCTATATATAATTGTATTTTTATAGCCTTCACCATTACGTTAGTCAACGGCTCTAAACTTTCAAAAATATGAGAAAGTAACTTTCTATCAGTGAGCAATCAGTTGTGAGTTGTAGTAAAGTAATCAGCGCCATTTATTCCCTTATTTTTGTATTTGCTAAATCAGCATTTTGTGAAAGTGAAAGCTTTTGAATTTTATTCCATTTTTCAAATTTTCGATTTTCATCAAATAGGAAATTGGGACTTGTGGGGAAAGGGCGTAAAAAAGCAAAGTAGAGGTTTTTATTTTTACAGCTTGGAAATATTTCGACAACGTTGACAGTTCAGGATACTATACCACCATATAATATAATGACGAGTGATAGGATACATGGCTGGGAGATATATGATGCAAGAGTACATACGAAGACACGATACAAGTGTACAGAGACTCTCATTTGACAAAAGCAATAAAGAATGGCCAAGACAAAAATTTGAACGTGACACATGGTATAATGGCGAGACTGGGCTTCTGAGCTGGCTTGGGCTTATGTTAGACTTTCTCCTTTTTTTTGTTGCCTTCTCTGATTTAGCTCGCCCTTGTTGTTTCGTTATAAACTTTTTTTTCCTCTTTTCTACTGCTCTTCTTTTCTATATAATTTCCTACCTACCTACACATAGCGTCGGGAAAGAAGAAGTATGGGCTAAGCCCAGTCCCCGATTTTATGCACAGGTTTACAAAATAGCTCATTCTAATTTTAAATGTTCCTGAAAAAGTGCAGGTATTTCTTTTAAATGTTTAAAGCGAGTGCTAGGACCACATTAAATTATTTTTAAAATTGCAAAATCCACGTTTACATGTTTTTAAAAAGTGCAAATGCAATATTTACATGTTTTTAAAATTGCAAAATCCACGTTTACATGTTTTTAAAAAGTGCAAATGCAATGTTTACATGTTTTTAAAATTCATAAATCCACGTGTACATGTTTTTAAAAAGTGCAAATACAATGTTTACATGTTTTTAAAATTCAAAAATCCACGTTTACATGTTTTTAAAAAGTCCAAATACAATGTTTACATGTTTTTAAAATTCCAAAATCCACGTTTACATGTTTTTAAACAATGCAAATACAATGTTTACATGTTTTTAAAATTCCAAAATTCACGTTTACATGTTTTTAAAAAGTGCAAATACAATATTTACATGTTTTTAAAATGCAAATAGAATAAGTGCATTTTAAAAAAATATTGAGTTGTTTTAACAGATGTATGTATGTATGTGTCACAAAGAACTATGTATTCTTGAAAGTGTAAACTGAACGTTTACGCTCGCTTTAAAGTACTACGCAAGAGGTGCTATCTACAACTTTTTAAATGTGAAAAAAGTAGTTTTGCACTTTTTTGTTGTTGGGAATTGTGAAAACAGACAGTAAGCAATAAGTAAACTCGACTTGGTCCAAATGAGTTTATGGCACCTTACTTCTTTACCAACGATATGCCTCTGCTGATGAGTTGTGTGCAGTTTCAATCTCTGCTTATTGCTATAGTCGTAGCGTCTGTCTCGTGTGGTTTTGACCAATGTGCTATATAGGAATGAAAGTAAATCCAAAAGGAACGTCTAAAGCTGGTCGGCTTCGCGTCACACGTTTCACTGGAAATCTTTCTTTTTTTTTGTAAAGGATTACGGTTACTGTCAGCGGAGGATACATGGAGTGCCATATCTGTGTACACCTTTGAGTATTCCATTGTCCCAGAGATAACAAATAGAGATTTTAGGTGGAGATACAAAAGTAGCGGAGGGATGAAGGAGGTCTACGGAGGAAGTATAGTGGGACGAGTCAATGATGAGGTTGTGAGGCTGCTAATGATGGCACTTGAGTTGAGTAGCAAAACTGCCAGCAATCAAAACCAGCTTCAAGATGCCATTTTCCTCCTATTTTCCACTCATCGTTTTTTTTTGTTCCTCTGGAGAGAGAGAATTAACTCGACTAGACAAAAGAGAAAAGCTTTTCCCTTTCTTCTCTTCGCCTTCTTCTCTTCCTTCGTCAGACGTCTTCTGGGCTTCCTCTGATGTACAAATGTATAAGGATCACCATTGAGAATCAATTTCGATAATAATCCATCTTGGCCTCAACCTCCTGCTCTTATTACTCTTTCTCTCCACAAAATCAAAATCTAATCGTCTGTACTGTGAATCTTTTGGACGGAACTTGGAGGAGCTTTTCGAACGCAACCTTGTTACTTCTGGACTGAGATTAGTGCTTCAATAGGGCCAAGAAACAAAATATGGTTTTCAAAAATATTGAATGGGTTATTAAGCCTTTTATTTATTTAAACTTTTTCGAAACGGCACTAATTCTAGTTTTACAACTTTTTGAAAGTGTTAATTTCTTGTTTTGACCTTTTTAAAAGTGTTACTTTCTTGTTTACCGTCTTTTTGAAAGTGTTAATTTCTAATTTTGACCTTTTTGAAAGTGCTACTGTCTTGTTTTGAGCTTTCTGAAAGT